>MU832827.1:22500-65790 GCA_029204225.1 Diphasiastrum complanatum | reverse complement strand
GGGGGCGGCACTGTGGGTGAGGAAAGCAGCCACACAGTTCTCCACTCCCGTGGGAGAGTGCACCATTTTGAATGCGGCATAGCTCATTCTCTCTTTCGCTGATCCAGCTCCTCTACGCTGCGCCTCAGGCAATGGAACGCTCTCTCGCTCTCGTTCTTTTTGTGTAGTAGAAGGTGTATCGCTTCCTTTCTCTATTTGGAAAAGAGACACGAAGAGGCAGAGAGAGACTTTAAATGTATGGGTTTTAAAACAGCAAGAGTGGTTTTCACATGAAAGTTGGGTGGTTAGGGTTTACCATCAACCAATGGTGGGTTCTAAAGTGGTTTCACATGAAGTTGGGGCCAAGGGTGGGTTGAGGTTTGAGACTCATTGCTCTCCTATCGCCGAAACGTCTTCCTCCTCCAACCAAGGTGTAACCCAAACAATCTCCATTTATGCTCCATGGTATGTGCAAGAGACCAAGGGAGACCTCGCGTGTTGATCTACTCATTACCATCATGATGCTTTCTTTTGCAACTGATTGTCTCCTTCCAACAATCAAAGCTGAAATGCATCAAAATTGTTGTGCTTCATTTTATGGAAACCAAGATGGCGAATTTGGAGACCAGTATATCATCGTGGCAACCAATTATGCTGCTAAACAAGTTGAAGAAAAACTTATAAGATAACAACACTTTGGCAAGTTCTCTATCAACCACACTATAACATATTTTTGGTGCCCTTTGCCTTTGAGTCTCCTATTAAGACACACCTTTTTAACAATGTCATTTATGAGCTAACATCCATGTTGAATGTTAATCATAAAACATGCATGGTGTACTATTTTGGAGCCAATGAACAAGCTCAAAAAGTGAGCAAGATTTTGAAGAGTCACTCTCACTCACAAATTCAACGACAAACACAAATTGTGGATGCAGATTTTTACAAATAGTGATGCGAGCCTATTGCATATCAATGAAGTAGCCATAGGAAAGACTCCATTACAATTAGTATTTGGTCAGAAAATTATGATGCACTTTGAGTTTACAACGTCCATGTTGCGTATTTTGAAAAAATTCAACTCGGTCTTGTATGCAATCATCAAAAGTTTCTTGCTTTAGGAAATTGGATGAAACAAGACAATGTGTGTTGTGGTAGCAATTTGTTATACACGAAAATTCACAATTGTCACAACATCGACATGTTCAACCTAGTGAATCTATCATATGGGAATTTATCATTTATTTGACTTTCAATATCAAAAGGTAACTTCCTTTCTTACAATACACCATATAGTATACAACGTTTGGAAACAATGTGCAATTTACATGAGGTTGACATGGATGAGTCTGATGTGACTGTTAAAAAGGTAAGAGGTAAAGATATGTTGTATATGCTTATACGATGAGGAGTAAAGGATATGTTGTATACGCTGATACGATGAATATGTAATGAGTATCCCAAAGGATCCACCAATAGTTGAGACATCCATAATAGTTTACACAAGCTCATGAATTGCCAAGTGAGAATCTCATAAATTCAAGGCTCATCCAAACAGAAGTCATTGTTGGACGATGAAAACAACACTCTGGTGGGAGCCTCATTGAGTCGATTTTTTAACAAGATCAACCTCACACGAATTATCATAATGGCAAAAGGGACCCTACAACTTGATGACTTGAGCTTTGACACATTTATCGCACCACAAAATGTCTTCAAGAAACTTGTAGTATTGTCATGTCAATAACCCTAGCTTTTGTTGACATACTTGCATGACAGAATGTCAAATGCACAAAAATTGCAAGTGATTCCACCCTTGGAACTTCAACTACCTTGTCATTCAGCTTTGTCAAGCAATGATGAACATTAGCTTTTGGAAGTGCTCAAATGTTCTCCCGCACTTGATCACAAATAAAAATACACAATATCAAAGGGTTCTCAAAAAATGAACGACAATATAATTTCGAATAGTCAATTACAACATCATAGCTTGACATTAATACACCTCAACAACATGCAATTTTGATAAATTTCTAGCATCAACTCTCTCCCACATATGAAGGTAAGTCCTTGATCAAACTACTTGTTATTCAAAAGAGCATACCCTCCACTAGTTCTATGACCAATAAATAGCCATTGTCCAAGTATATTTACCAAGGTTTCATTTTGATTATCATATTTTTGCTTATCCTTTGCCTTGAATACCTAGTCTTTTATTTATGGCATGTCATTTTTAGATTCACATAAGACAATCCTATATCTTTGCATCATACACTAGGAGGCCTATTGGATTACTCATTACATTGTTATTGAAATTTCAGTCCAAGTTTTTAAATGTAACACTTTTATTCATATCTAGCTAACAAAATCTGATGCTTGCTACATTAATATATCCAAAACATGCAACCCACTCAGCTTTCATTCAACAAACTTGAAGGATGGAAATCCCTTTGTCAATTTTAACACACCTAATTGTGGTCTAGTCCTTTAATCTTGCTTTATCAATCTTAGTGCTCTTTTTTGTTTCGCTTGCTTCTCTCATTTCATGATCAAAAAAATTTTACTCTTAAAAAATTGATTTGCAACTTCTCCCACTTGGCCATGCAATTTGTACATCAAAGCAAGCATAGTTTGTATTGATGATGTGAAAAAGTTCTTGAAAACATGTGCGTTGACAATATCATCATCGATAGAATGGGAAATCAACACCATATCTTGGTCGTCAATAAGTCATTCACACCAATTGTAGGATTTCCCATTGAGGCAATATACCAAAATTCAAGGGCAAAATTATCTCCTAGAAAAATTACTTCCTCAATGATTTATCTATCAACATTCACAAGGATATAAGGACTTACTTCCTTGGTGATCTGTAGCCCTTCACAAGTTGCTTTCAAGGGCCATCCCTTGATATTTGTGGGTAGCTAGTTGAGCCGAGTAAGGTTTGACACAATGCAATTCAAAATTTTGGTAGTATGTGAACAGCCTTGAAGGATAAATCATAAACTTTGGTATAATGGCATGGAAACCTTTTTAAAGCTTGACATTATCACATCTTCCACATTTGCAACCATGTTGGAGTGCTCATAGTCAATGAATGCTCTTATTATTAACGATCAAACTTATGACACACACTTTTAGCACATATCGACTATGTTGTTAGGTCCATAACCTCAAGACCGCATGCAAATTGATCAATGAACAAACATGGCAACCATCCAAAATGAATATATGTCAAAAGATGATACATTTTATCAAGAAGATGCTACTCTGAAAAATCCATGAGCTTAAAAGTGATAAAGTTCCTACGGAGCAACAAGCACTTGGCATCACACAAAAATGAGTGATGATACAATTGATGCACAAAAGACTATACAATATATTGAACTTTCACAAACCCCCACAATAGAAGATTGTATTTATTTTCAATCTATTCATTAAACTAATAATCTCAATAATTTGAATATGATTCTTGAAATGCTACATTTTCCACTAAACATTCTATATCTTCCAACGATCTGCCCTAAAAAAGTTCCTTTTTTAAACAACCACGACAATCATTCAATTTGATCCTTGCTAGTTGGGTATAAAATGAGTTGATTAACCTTATTTTGTGAACGACACTACTCCATCAGGATACTCCTTTGAACCGGTGGTATATTATCTGTATGATCCTAATGCCCCAATCTACGATCCAAACCAAGCTGTGTTTGCGACGCAACAATTTTTCGCAATACGCGGATGCTTTATCTATGCAGGTAAACATCCTAGTATTCGCTGCCCAAACAAACTTCATCTTCCACCAGCTTGTGAAAATTGTGGGATTGAACACCATGTTAAGGATTGCCCTTCACGCTTGCTCTGACACAGTTGTGCTACTTATGAGAGATTTACTGATTGACGTCTGTTATGCGAGTCTGAATATGTGTTTGTAAGTCCATGACTTATGTCGTTTTGTGATCATGTTCTTTTAGTTTGCTCATCTTTTTACTTTTCTTTTTACACCCTTTTACGTTTTGTTTTTTTTTTTCTTGCATGTTTGTCATTCAAAGAATCTTTAAAGTACTCAGGCGTAACTTTCAACTTCTATTCCAAAACATTATCTTGTGCACTGCCATTATCACCATACTCCATCAGATATTATCTACCGGTGTGCGGCCAACACAAATTATCTTCACAAGCGATGTTGTGCAACCTCAAAGCACAATTCAAATGTGAGGAAAAATCACTACTCAGAAGACACAAGCTAGAGACCACTCGCACAAGCTTCCAAGTAGTATTTTCTTATGAGTGGACTCCAAAAACACAACATACAAGTTGGAGAAACGCAGTTAAGGGGACTTCACAACAATTGTTCTATTTGGAAACAAGTGGAGCACATTATCTGGCTACAAATATTATCCAAAAAAAGATCCGTCCTCCAACAAGATGGAAGTTTCCAAAAATTAAAAAATAAAAAATAAAACAATACAATCACCTTCAATAAGCAGTTGGTTTTACGTAAGCGATACAAAATCCATGCTTTTCCAGTTGTATATCCATGCCAACTACTTCAACAAAGCTCAAAAGTTGCCATATGAAAGAAATCCCAAGTCAATCAGAGAATGGAATCATGGATCCAAGACCTCAAGGACAAATGTCATTTTCAAAGGCAAACAACGATGACTCTTTGAAAAACTGTACAGTGAGAATTGGTTATGAATAGGTATAACAAAACACACAAGACCCCTATCATCCCTTGTCCACACCCATTCCTTCCCCCATGTTCAACCATAGTTCATCTTGAAGCTTCAACTCGCTTTTCTCATCCACGCTTCATGTCCTCCTTCCCACCTGATTGATCAATATGAACTTGCTCTAGTTCTCAATTGAAGCACTTCGTGGAGCAGACAAGTCTACAACATCTGCAGCATACAAATGATGCCAATACAAAACTCTCGCCTAGCAAAGACAAGCATATTATCAAAAGGACCTTGGAGATTTTTCACAAAAACAAAAAGTGGTGTTTTCACAATTGAAGAAATCGACAAGTTATTCACTCGTTGACTATTCAAAGGGCACTACTTTATGCAAAAAAAAAAAAATGGCGATCGTTCAAGCATCTATTCCAAGCAATCCTTCATGTAGCTCTCAACGGTACAATTGACCTCAAAGAAGCTGAATTCTGCCAACATCATGTCTTCAAGAGACAACTATGAGCAATAAATCTTTGATCCATTCATTCACTTCCACTACTACCCCCATATCCGACTCACATCTTACCACTTATCCTCATCTTTCTCTCATTACCGTTCATTCACACCTTGTGTTGTTTTCATACCATATTCAACAACCCAAGCTCTTGTACATCATCCATTGAATCCTCGCGTGAATAATTGGAAATACAACCCATCAAAGATCCAAATCTTCTGGAGACGCTCATACCAGTGGAGAAGCCAAGATCACGAAGTCTCATGAGCAAGGAGCGAGGAACTAAATCAAAGGCTTTCCCGAGGTCCATGAAACAATAGTAAACCTTCTCTTTCATGTGCTTGGCTTCCTCAATCAAAGCCCGGAGTGTGAAGATATAATCAATAGTAGAATAATGGACTTGGAACCTTGCCTGGCCCAAAGCGTAATCTCTTGGCTTTCGCCTCTGAACTCACAGCAAACTGAAGTATAGTACCATATAGCTTCGCAAGAACATGCCCAATCATGATAGTACGATAGTTACCAGGAATCATCACCATTTTTATGGATAAGGTGGATGATGTGGGTGCACTAGGATGATGGGAAGCTAGAGACAACTGCAGAATTGATGCGTGGGACCGCCAATCCAATTAATAGGGGGATAATGTTAGCAACAAAGTTAAATCAAAGTAAAATAAAACACCGTGGCATGTGTATTGTAAGTCCACGTGTGAGTACTTGTTAATAAGCTCCTACCATGGCATGTGTGTTATAAGTTCAGGGGTAGAAACTTTAATAAATTCTAAACTTCTAAGTTAAAAAACTTAACTTAGAGAACTTAAACTTAGAAACTTAAGCTTAGAAAATAAAAGATTCTAAGTTATCTTGAGTTCTAAGTTAAGAGTCTTAAACTTTCTAAGTTAGAAGTTTAGAAGCCTTAAAATGGCAAGTTTTAGAAACTAATCCCATAAGTTAGTAGAAGCTTATGGAAGGCCCTTCTTGCTATAAGAAGAGAGGCATTTCCATTGTAAAATAACACTTTGAGATTATGGCAAATTGTTCTTGTTATTATCTTGCATTTTCATTGTGTTCCCTTTGGGAAGGTGCGTAGGTTGAGGGAAGGTGCTTGGGCCTCCTCTTGTCTCCTTTTCATTGGTTTTAATTGTGGCATGTTTTTATTGTTTCATTGTTTACTATAGCCGCAATCTCATTTTATTTTCCTTTGGGAGTTAGAATTAGTTTTACGGTCTGCTAGTTGGGAAGCCTTAGCAAACCTAGTTTATTGTTGATCCTTGCTAGTTGAGTAAGCTTTAGCAAGTTTATTTTCCAAGTAGTGGCTAGTTGGGTATTGCCTTAGCCACACCTTAACTAGTTTCCATTCTGAGCACCAGTTGGGAAGCCTTGGTGCTCCTTTTCATTCATGTTTCCATTTCACAGTTGTTAAGCTTTGTAGAACTTAGAAGGTGGACAACCGGTCTACCGACAAACCTCTTTCTTAGACCTAGCCACCGTAGTGGAGTAGAAATACTTCCAACAAATGTGGACGAGTTACATCTTCTCTGCTCAATGTGCAAAGTCTGAATGTTACAATGCTTGTTCAATTTTTTAGTACATATGTTTCCGCTGTCAATAGATATTGTCTTTTAATTTTCATAAACTCATTGTCAGATTAGCAAAAGCTATCTATTGTTCGAAGGATGATTGATTGGAGCTTGAGGCAGTAGCCTTATCCGACAGATCGGCTCCATCTGAGCTCCAACCGGAAACATCACCTAATCAGAAACACTCGAATTTCCTCAGAGCAACCTGATTGTTCGGCCTACGATTTCTCAACAGACGACACACTGATACTATGCAGAAGCGAAGAGCTGATTACCGAAGTGAAGAGCGACATCTCAAAACATTTCGAGATAACAGACCTAGGAGAAGCTAGATGCTACCTAGGCTTGCAAATCAACCATGATTATGACGAAGGAAAACTATACCTTCATCAGTCCAGGTACATCCAGAAGATCCTAGATGATTTCGGGATGACACTTTGCAATGGGGCAAATACCCCAATGCTTGCAGGAACAATTCTGACCAACGAAGATTGTCCAAAGACTAATGAAGAGAAAGAGATAATGCAACACATGCCTTATAGGAGGCTTATTGGATCACTGATGTAGCTAGCACATAACACATGCCCTGACATTCTTATGTCGTGTTTAGGATGAGCTAGTTCAGCATGAACCCAGGCTTGACACAGTGGAAGATTGCGAAGCGGATCCTACAATACCTTTAGAAG
Source organism: Diphasiastrum complanatum (assembly GCA_029204225.1). NCBI lineage: Eukaryota > Viridiplantae > Streptophyta > Lycopodiopsida > Lycopodiales > Lycopodiaceae > Diphasiastrum > Diphasiastrum complanatum. The sequence goes on along the minus strand of MU832827.1, from coordinate 58,355 downwards.
ACGAAGGATTACGGGCTGTGTTATTCTCGTGATGCCGGATTCCAGATGCACTCTTACAGCGATGCAAGTTGGGCATCACTCAAGGATGACTATAAAAGTGTCTCGGGAGGGTGCACCATTGCAGCGAATGCAACCATTCTCTGGGTCAACAAGAAGCAGACTATCACTGCTCAATCATCTTATGAAGCATAATATATCATAGCCACGAAAATGGCCAATGAACTCACATGTCTCAGATAGTTCCTCGATGGACTAGGTGTCGGAGAAACTTGAGCATATCCATGGTAGCCTAGTTGTTATAGATTTCCACAAAATCAGTGAATTAAGTAGTATAAAATGTTTTATTGTTCTTCTTCTTCGAGAGAGAAATCTCCTCTTTCAAATCGATAAGTGTACAAGGGTGATGGACAAATGGTGAATGTAATATTCAAGGTAGAATACTACATCGACAAGTCTGGTTATCCAAATTCTAGGCTCTTTAGACAACAGTAAGTAATTAATCTGACAACAACAAGCAAAAACATCCTTCACATAGAATCTATTCAGCTTTCGATTCCTCTTAACAAGCACAAGGAATTAGTTTTTATCACAGAAAACAAACAAAATAGAACGTTAGTTAAGTTCTTTATCTAAATACATAGCTCATTCAGAGTTAATCTGATTAGAATTAAGCTTAAGGCTTCAGCTAATTCCCTGCACACATTAGTTAGAATTGTCGCTCTCAGATGTTGCCTGCAAATCCATGTTAGAGAATCTGGAATTTAGTACAAGTGAAGAGTGAATGCCGCAAACAGATGTCTATCTAAATCGGTTACAGATTAATCAAAGTGTGTTCGCTCAATTGATAAGAAGTGCAACTGTAACAAATAACAAATAAAAGGAAAGCACAAGCTATAAAACTGGCTCTCTTCTCTCTATTGATAGCTCAATCTCTGCATACGTACAATGGCTCTGAGTGTCGCCCTTATAGGAACGAACACCGGCTTGAGCGTCGATCACCAACCGTTAAGATGTCGGTTGGGATTCGCTAATGTGTCGCTATAGAACGTCGCACAAAATGTCACGAGTTCTTACTTAAAATTAATTTACAAAATGCAAATAGGCCTTTACATGAATTTAGGCACTATGCATATTTTCATGTACAAAAATTGAAAATTTTTATAATATAAAACATTGAATTTGGATAATGTGGGATCATAGGCCTCCACATATTCCCTTTCTCAGTTGTGTAGCGGCTCGCAAATAGTCTGCTCACATCCTTCTTTGCCTCTTTCTGGTGGCTGGCTTTCTGTGGAAGATGGCCTTCACTCGGGCTTCATTCTCTGCATTGACTTGCTCAATTGCCATCCCTTTGGTGGCAAGGAAGTAGTTGTTCCTCTACATATAATCTTCTTGAAATGATAAATTGGGATATTTCCCCATTCCTCGATTGCCCAATGGTCCAAGGGGGTTGTCGATCAGTGTATTATTCACAAGGTGAGCGTACCAACTATCCTCAGTCAGGATTTCAGACACCTCAGAAGGAACAGTTAGTGAGAGGACTACATATGTATATTCTGGAAATTTTTCTTTAATGTACAGCTGTTGGATGGCTAAGAGCGCATAGGAAATGAGAGAACCGATATTTACGTGGCTGTATGTGTAATGTGGTCTGGTTATTAGATTGGTGGATCGAAGTAAATTGTTGGTTTTTACTTCATCCAAGTATCGAGAATAATTAGTTTCCCAATCTGTGTAGATTGCCCACAGATCAGGGAAAAGAAGTTGACTTGAAAATCTGGGAGAGATGGGAGTAGGACTAGGAACAACTTCTTTCACATCAAAAATATTTATTGTTTCTAGTTTATTCACATACTCATCCAGAGCAGGAAAAATATTGTTTTCGAATGTTTTTAGGTATTCTAGGACATATATATACAAACACCTTGTAACAACATGAATGTAGTTAGTTTGCACATTGAACTTGTTATGAACAATGGCTAAGGCCAAGACACCTTTTGTGCATCCGAAAATTGTTTAGGTTGGCGAAAGTCCAAGGACTTTTCCATTGCACTTTGGTGTTACCAAAAAGTTTAGGTAAGAGAAGATAATCCATTCTCCACTGGAGTTCAGGACTATAAAAAAGAGGTAAGAAACTTGTTATTTCTTGCTGGAATGTCTAAAATTATGTCTTTATAGTGAGTATGCTACCTCGTCCTTTCTCTTGGCACTCCCTCTTGGTGTGATTTTGCTCTGCTGCGGAATGACTACCACTGGTAATGATACAATAGTGGATGGTACTTCTGCTACAGCTTTGGTCTTCTTAGCATCAGTCTGCACTGATTGGTCTTTCTGCACTTGCCTAAAAATTACATCGGTTTGGGTGGCCTTTGCTAATGTGTCTACAGTTGGTGCGTCCCATTTGCATCACTTGATCTTGCTATTGGACTGGTTCTTATTCAAAAATCTGAATCTGGCTTGAATTGTACTTCGCCTCTTCCAACTCATCCTTCAGCTTCTCATACTCTACCATCTGCGGCTATAAATATTGTAGCTGGAAGGATTGGATGATCTTTTCTTGGATTCCCTTCCACGCCACTAGATCAATCCTATATCTCCCATGGAAAACACAGGCTCCAAGGGTTACTTCAACACTAATTCGTCACAAGATGGCTTCCTCAGTCTGTTTCTTGTATACTCCTACTTTAACATATCTGTTGAACTCTGCAATTGAAGAACAAAGTCTTTCAGTTGCTTCTGACTAGCCTCGACGTCCTTCAATTTAACTTCCAGCTCCTTGTTAGAACTTTGGAGGGTCGCACGAGCATGTCTTTCTTCCTGGAGTGAGGCTTGCAGGGTCTGGAGTTTTTGTTTGAGCAATGAATTTTCATTCTCAAACTGGTTGGACTGGTCGCCTCTAGAGTGGCATCAAGTTTGCCTTGGTCTTCTTCTAGGGCTGTGTCTTTCTTTGTTAGCGCATTTTGAACTTCTTCAAGCTCTTTGGTCTTCTGGGACAACTCTGATTTAGTTGCTTGCATCTCCTTATCCTTCTGAATAAGGTTTGCACGTACAGTGTCGTATTTGCTCCCCAACTTCCGCGCAACGTTCTCCAAATTCACAAAATGCTGAATGGATGTCTGGCTGTCTGCTAGCAGCATCCCGAAGGTCTTCAAATATAGCTCTTCATCAAGGACTGCTGGCTCAACATCATCATCCTCTTCCTGCTGGATATCAGAAATTTGGTGATCTTCATGTGCTGGCTCTGGTTGGATATCGATCTGCATTTGTTCTTCGTCAGCATCAACTTATGTATCTTCTTCTGCCTCTTCCTCTGGTTCTTGATCCGTTCCACATTATCAATGCAGAAGGTTGGAACTTCAAATTCTATGGGTAATAACTCTTATGTCTATATTTTGTTGCCATCAATATTGAATAATTTCTGAATGGACTTCCAAAGAAGATTGGTCAATATTGCCATAAAGGGTTGACCGATATGCGTTGTCACATTATGAAGCCATGGCCTTTCATTGCATTTATGGTGCTTTCATTTAGTAGATGACTCCTAAACTTAAGAGCATAAAAAAAGATTTTGGGTGATAGGACTGTATGATGTTTTCAAGACCATATATGAATCCTTAGTGTGTTTCAATTTCAAACTAAAATCGAATGAACTTAATCCGTAAGTGTAGATAAATGTTGGAATTCAATAGCTCATTGTATCGAATGTAAACAATATCGATTTGCTGAAAAGAACACTTGACTTAGCTTTAGGGCTTCATGAAAACCTCGTGAAAAAACAGGTTGAAGGAGGACAATTGTTGAAGAAGCAACACATTGCCTCGGAAGAGAAGCAATATTTCATGTCCATTGGATCACATTGAACATTGAATGTGTATCATAACAAGCAAGCAATCAAGGGACACTAAAAGGGGTGCGTTTGTGAAAAATAGGCAAAAAAGATTCAAGTGCGACACCTTATGTAATAGGACATTAGTACGCCGTAAAGAGCTTATAGCCTTGCAATATGTAGTGGGATTCATTTAGATATTATCCATGAGAGAGAGAGAGAGAGAGAGAGAGAGAGAGAGAGAGAGAGAGAGAGAGAGAGAGAGAGAGAGAGAGAGAGAGAGAGAGAGAGAGAGAGAGAGAGAGAGAGAGAGAGAGAGAGAGAGAGAGAGAGAGAGAGAGAGAGAGAGAGAGAGAGAGAGAGAGAGAGAGAGAGACTTCTTTCAAATGCTTATAACCATTGTACAACACAAAACTATCTGAAAAAGTTTAGCATTGCTCCAACGATCTACATACACAACAATTCATTAACCTAAAGACCACCTAGTGGAAAAATAAAAATGATTTATTATTTCAAATACTTCCATTCATAGCAAACTTCAATTTTCTTCTAGCCACAATCTTGAGTTTGTAGCTATCCAATTAGAATAATATGGAAAGATTATATTTGTGTTCAGTAAGCATTTTAATGTCATTAGCATGTCATAAATTTAAATTTTCACAAAGGAGCCAATTCATTAAATAATTAAATAGTTTCAGTTTGTTTGATTTTCATAACCCTATAAAAATTGTTGTGGTTACTCCATGCATGAAGTACATCTCTTCAACCCTTGGGATATCATACGAATGATTATTTCTTATGTGCATGAGTTTTACACATTGCTATGTTGTGTTTTCCCATGCAAATTTGCGAATTGTCTAATCTTGCAAATACACTTTCAATTGCTATAAAGTGCAATTATCCATGTCACACCTATAATGAATGCTTCGTGGTTTCCAAGGGGAGGCTCGAACCTGAGACCAAAGAAACTTTGGATGTCAAGCTAACCAACTAAGCCAACAATGAATGAATGAATGAATGTGTGTGTGTGTGTGTACGTGCGCGCGCGCACGCACGTACAAATTAGCAAGACCAAATTAATAATAGACAAAAGCCTAATTTTGAGACGAAGATTATGTACAGAATGGAGTACATGCATCGATGATGAAGAACAAGAAAGCAACAAAGGAATATGTGAATGCTATAAAAATGATTGAATAATGAGTGAAAGTGGAAAGTGCAAAAGAGAGTTTCTAGGCAAAAAAATGTCAACAAGTTGGTTTGCCTACAACTTCTATCTAGGATGAACTCATGCCCTATGCAAATATTTTGGTTTTTGGAGCCTTGCCCTTGCTTGTCCTCAATCCCAAAAGGTCCTTGGAGATAGACTTTATTCTAGATGTAAAAGGCTAGGAATAAATAAGTGGTCCATTTTTATAAATATTATATCCCATAATCACCCTCTTTTTTTGTTTGCACAAAAAGCCCATGGGCTTTGGATCATAAAGGATATCATGCCCATAAAAGCTCATGGGGTTTAGGTTTTTCCCCTCACTTAAATGTATATAGAAATGAAAAACAAGAGAAACATTTAAAATTTATTAGACTGTGATGAGATCATTCCACAAAAAGGTAACAACTTGTTAAAGCTTTGACATAAAGCAAAACATAAAAGACATTTTCAATAGTGTCCTTTACATCAAACACTAGATGCAAACATGCAAAATCAATGCTTGCAACCAAGTGCTTTAATATAACTTTCTCCTTCGATCAACTATTATAAGACAACATTCTTTATTTATACTTTTAAACACTCAATCTTGGATGATTCCCACTAAGGTAGTGCTACCTTTCTCATTTCCTCTCTTGCACTTTGATGCCATTCATTTTATTCTCATGTATTTTACTTTTTGTTTGACCTTTCATGATTTTGATCACAATAAAAAGTTATTTATATTACATGTATTTTATATTCTCCGTAATCTTTGATTTGGCTATTCATCAACTTTCATTGTATAGTATGATATTTCTTTTCACATTCCATGCTCTTCTTAGCATAATCTCCTAGGACCTCTTTATTGAACATGAAATGGGAGTAACAAAAGTGCCTTTTTATTCTTGGAGGACACTGTCACGCCCACAACTGATCTTGAATTAATTATCCTATTAGAGGTTAGTAGGCCTACCCCAACTCGTAAGTTAATTATGATTATGAGGATGGTTGGAGGCTTAAACTCATGATGGTGGATTTTTATAAGTCTATCAGAGAATCATAGGGGAACTAGATGACGTGGCCTAGTTAGGCTGCAGAGGTGTCCAGTGAGGTGTCATAGTGCATGACTAGTGGTGCATGGGCCTTGGAGGGTATAAGTATACCCATTGGGCTCTCACTAGTGTATGCTTGATTGTGATGCTACTAGCTACATGCTGTTGATATGATTCATCTATCCTTTGTGAGTGATTGATCCATATCTTGGGGGCTAGATCCATTTGATCTAGGTTTGGTTGGGTTGGTTTGTCCACCATCCGATTCCCTTGTGTTGTTTTGTTTTGGCTTGCTTGTGTCGAAAATCAAGAGGTTAGTCAGCAGAAGCTCGAGCGGGTGCGTGTAGGATCAAAAGTGCCACAATTAGCAATAGAATATTCAAATTGAATGATTCATACAAATTCTCAATGAAACTGTACAATAGTGAGACTGGGAATTTGCACTTTGATTAATATCAAATAGTGAGTACAATGCTTGAAGTGATAACTTTAGCTTACAGTCGTTGGCCGTGATAACGATGGCTACAAAAAGATTTATCAAATTAAGAATCATTAGAAGAAGTTTTCTAATGAAAATTTTAGGATTGATGTACAACAAAATATCTACAACAATTGTTTTGTTGTAGTTATTAGAACTGCCTCATTATAGTTAATGCATGTACAAAGTGGGCGGACTATCAACGTGAAGTCGTTGGGTTGGATTTTAGACCCGACAGTATCAAAATTTACAAGTATCAAAAAATATACAATGACTCAAAAAATATACACTGACTCAAAAAATGTAGAATTTTTTGGGTCGATCCGGTATCGAAAATTTTTAGAAAAATCGATCATGAATTTTGCGATTTCCTATTCAAAAATTTGAGCCTTCTTTTTCTGGGTTTTGTATAGCTTTCAGGATGCTGATTAATGAATGGCTTTGAGGCTGAGCATCGAATTCCAGCACTCCCCTTTAATGTGGATCCTGAAAACTTTTGATTTTCAAATCCAACATGTTGTTGAATATGAGATGGTGCTCTTTTGACAGAGCCTTTGTGAAGTAATCTGCTGCCAGTAATTTTGTCCTATAGTAGACTAATGATATCTCCTTGCTTTGCACTTTATCTCTTAAATAGTGATACATGATTTTGATATGCTTGCTTCGAGAATGAAATCTAGGATTGAGAGAGAGAGAGAGAGAGAGAGAGAGAGAGAGAGAGAGAGAGAGAGAGAGAGAGAGAGAGAGAGAGAGAGAGAGAGAGAGAGAGAGAGAGAGAGAGAGAGAGAGAGAGAGAGAGAGAGAGAGAGAGAGAGCTATGGTGCTTTGGTTGTCACAAAAGATGGTCGTTGGATGTGACTGTGCAAGGTCGATTTCTGCTAGCAGGTGCCTCGGCCAAATTGTGTCCTCAGAAGCATTCGTGGCATCAATGTACTCTAATTCAGTTGATGATATTGCTATTGAGGTATGCTTTTGGCTGTTCCAAGAGATTGGGCATTGATTGTATAAAAATACAAATCCAGAAGTTGATCTGGTATCGATATCCTCTACCCAATCCGCATCTGTGTATCCTTCGAGAATATTGGTAGGTTGGCTACCTCCATAACAGATGCTGAGATGTTTTGTTGCTTGGATGTACTCATGACTTTTGTGAGTGCTTTCCAATGGGCTATACCTAGATCTGATAGGAATTGGCTGAGTGAACCGATTGAATATGCAATGTCGGGTCGAGTGCAGATCATTGCATACATTAGTGAGCCGATAATGGAGTGAAACATATATTTCTTCATTTCCTCCCTTTCTTTCTCATTTTGAGGAGATTGTTCCTTTGAAAGCTTTAGTCCAAGGTCGAGTCAAAAGTAGCTTGCTTGCAGTTGGCCATTCCATATTTTTTCATCACGTTTGTGAGATATCTCTGTTGGCTGATAAAAATCAGTCTGCTAGGTTGAATTTGAAAAATTTCGAATTCGAATATCAGTCATTTGTGATTATGGGCCAGCATGCATTTCCTGTCCTTCATCAGATTCAGATTGTTACTAAATAATAGAGTATTATCTACATGGAGAGTGATGATGATGAAAAAATTTGATACAGACTTGAGGTAGACATTCGAGTCTACTGAGTTTGGAATGAAACCATTCCCAATAAGAAATGCATTGATTTTTTGGAACTAGGCCCTAGGTGACTGTTTTAGCCCATAGAGTGCCTTGTGGATTTTACATACAAGGTGTTGCTTACCTCTAACTTCATATCCCTCCAGCTGTGATAGATACATTTCCTCTTCAATGATCCCATTGAGGAACACAGTCTGGACATCCATTTGATGGACTTCGAGATCTGCTGCAGCTACAAAGGAGAGCAATATATGGATCGAAACATGCTTGACAACTTGGTTGAAGTTCTTGGAATAGTCTAGATCTGGAATCTAGGAATAGCCTTTGGTGACCAGCCTAGCTTTGTATCGGTTTAACCTTCCTTCAACATCATACTTTGCCTTGAATATCCATTTGCATGGAATCAAATTTTGATCCTTTGGTAGCACAGTGACTGTCCAAGTTTGATTCTCCGTCAAAGAATTGAATTCTGTGTCCATCGCTGCTTTCCATTGATCAGCATCAGGTGTAGACATTGCCTCTGAAATTGTATGTGGTTCTTGTATGAAGTAGCAGGCTGCATCATCCATAAAACGATAGGGAGGTTGTCTGGGTCGATTCGATCTTCTTGGCTGAATTTGGACCCCCTTATGTGATTCGACCCGTTGAGGTTTTGACTCATTTTTTGAGTGAGTATCGATTTTTTGTTTTTTGATCCTAAAGCCTTTTTCGATACATGAATCAAAAATTTCTTCGATACTTGGATTAGAAATTTCTCAAGCTTTCCCCTTGTGGTTGATGGATCGATCTTCCACAAAAATGGCATCTCTGCTCGTAAATGTTTTTTCTGTTTCCAGATTGTAAAGCTTATATGCCTTGTGATATGGGGAGTAGCCAATGAAAATCGATTTTGTGTTTTTTGTCATCTAGCTTCTTTCTTAGATCTTCGGAGATCTGAGCAGAAGCAATGCATCCCGACACTTCTTGAGTGATGGTTTTGATCATGTCCACACCCCATAGGGTGTCTTGCCAGTTCCTCCTCCAAGAGGACCATCCACACCCTGATCAAAAAGAGAGAAATGTAATAGAAAGTTATCTAGGAAAAACATCTATTGCATAGAATCTAGGAGGAATCCGTAATGTACATAGATGAGGGACTTGTTTCTAGAATCAAGATCAATATTCTATCTAGAAGAAACATCTATTGCATAGATTCCAGGAGGAATCCGTAATATGTATAGATGAGGGGCCTGTTTCAAGGATCATAATCAATAGGATATTTTGATATTACATCTTCTAAAAATATATTCTTTTGGAATAATATTTAGCTGACATTTTGGTTATGAAATAGCACTCTTTGAGAAATATTTTCTCTTAGAGTTCATTGAGTTACAGGACTCTTAGTTAAAAAAAAGAGTTGTTTACAGATTGAGTAAAATCTGTAGAATTATGCTATGTAGAGAATCATTGTGCGAGATCATTAGTTTTTGTGCAATTTTTTTAATCCTGTAAATCTACAATGAATACTGAGTTTATATGCATGCATAAACTATTCAATAAAGCATAGGCGTATTGATGAGAATTGTATAGAGACAATTTCCATTGGGTAACAATGATTTCTGAATGAGAATTACTTGTTGACCTAGGATGGATTTAGAATAAGATTGAATGGGGTGTGAAATTGGGCCCACACCTAGACATTCAAATATTTTCTAAATTTGTTACAGCTAACTGAGTCAAAAGTGCTACTTATGAGTTAGTTGTTTGAATCAACAATATAATCTTACTTATGGATATTGTTGTTGATATGTATTGCTTATAAGTCGCAATCTTTATTTGTCATTTTTTTGATTCATATAGAGGGTTTTTGTGCATAGAATACATGGGAACTTTTGGCCTTAATCTTTTTTTTGATTGGGCAAAAGATAGAATACTATCCTGAAAACTCAAGGAGTTGGATCATTGAGGTAAGCCAAAATTCATAACTTTTTATAGAGAAGTTCCAGTGGATCTTAAGTTATTCTAGATTAAAACTTAAGACTATTTGAATCTAGATGCATTTTGGATTGGACCCTAACTTGGGAATGACACTTTGTGTCATGTCTAGAATAAGGAAGTTTTTGTGGATTATTACATCATGTCAAGAATAAGGAAGTTTTTGTGGAATATTACATCCATAGGATTTTCTAGATTGATTATGAGATAGTATTTCCCTGGATTTCATGGTTGGATTACTGCGAACGAATAAACAAAATGTCGCAATTTGGGTAGTGTCGACCATCTTACCAAATTGGCTACATTTATTTCTGTAAAGATCACTGCAAAGGATTTTGATTTAGCTCAAATATTTGCGTATCTTCTTAGGCTTTATAGATTACCAGGTGACATTGTGAGCGATCGCAATCCAAAGTTCACCAGTCACATTTGGTCGGTCGTGTTCGCTAACCTAGAAATTACATTGAGCTTGAGTTCTTCTGATCACGGATGGCCAGACGGAAAGAAAAAATTAGACAATCGAACAAATGCTACAAGCATATGTTTCCTAATGACAATATCATTGAGATAAGTATCTACCCTAGATTGAGTTACAACAGTAGGAAGCATTCGGCTACCAGTTATAGCTTGTTCATGCTTATGTATGGTTTTGAGCCTAGATCACCCATTGCGGTTGAGACTCGAATGATCAAGTTTCAAAAAGTAGCAGATTTTGTACATGATATGCAAAATGCTACAAATACCACGTGAGAATGTCTAGAGTTTCCATGATAGGCATTATGCTGATTTGAAAAGATTGCCTCGAGACTTTCAAGTGGGGGATTGGGTACAAATCTCGAAGATTCTAGTGTAATACGTACTAACAAGCATTACAAACTGTCTGCTAGATATAGGGGACTGTATCATATCTTAAACAATGTTAGATCCTTGGCTTACCCAATGGACCTCCTGGAAGGAACGCAAGTGCACTCGATTTTCCGCGTAACTCAACTTAAGAAAAGTCTACGTGAAGGGGAACATCTTGGTTCTAGAGACCAATTGGACATGTTGGATGAATCATTGGGTGTGAATCGACTTGAAGCTGAAAAGATCTTGGATACTAGGACTAAGCGATTGAGAAATTGTATAGTTATCGAGCATTTGGTTCAATGGAAGAGTCATACAGACGATGATGATTCTTAAAAATAGGAAGGTAGCCTAAAAATGAATTTCCCTAACTATAAGTTCTGGGCTCAGAACTTGAATAAGAGGGAAAAAATGTCATGCCCACTACTTATCTTGGATTGATTATCTCATTAGAGGCGTAAGTTAATTATGATTGTGTGGGGTTTGAGGCCCTCAAGTGTATATTATGGTCATAATTAATGGTTGGAGGCCTAAACTCATGATGGTGGATTCTATTGGTCAGTTAGTCATAGGGGAACTGAATGATGTTGCCCAATTAGGCTGTCCAATGAGGTGTCACAGTGCACTACCAGTGGTGCATGGGCCTTGGAGGGTACCCATTGGGCTCTCAATGGTGTATGCTTGATTGTGATGCTAGTAGCTACATGCTACTGGTATGACTCCTCTATCTCTTGCGAGTGATTGATCCATAGCTTGGGGGCTAGATCCGTTTGATCTAGGTTTGGTTGGGTTGGTTTGTCCACCATCCGATTCCCTTGTGTTGCTTTGTTGCGGCTTGCTTGGCTAGTGTTTCCTTGGTGTAGGACCTTATAGAGACCCTGCCCCTTCAACTCTAATTGGCTCTTTTTCCTTCCTCTAAAATCTAATGGTTCTAATATAGAAATGTACCTTTCACATTATTCACGTGAGCTCATTTTAGAGTGGAATGGCTCCCACATGGTCCATGTGAGTTCTTCTAAATTTAGAACTTGAGTTAACTTGACTTTGACACCTTAACATTATTTTATTCTAACTAATGATCCACGTCTTATTATTCCTAGTCTACAAATATGATAAGCGTGCTCATTGGGTTGGGCTTATACAAGGGGAGGGCATTTCTCTTACTCTAAATGTAGAGTGTTCTAGTGGTGGGACCCACTAAATGCCACACAACTATCCGGGAATTAGATGTCATGTCTAGCAAAGTTATTAAAACATTTACACTACATGATGTAAGTTTTTTGAAGCAAGCACTAGGACGATCATTGATCCATCATCTATGGTACCAAAATGTTGGCTAGAATTTGAACCGATGAAAAGTACAATATTTTTGACATGTTCTAATCCTACTTACAAACCTAATCAGATGTTTATTTATTTCTCTACTCATTAGCCTCTCATGTCTAAAGTGATAGTGAATTTTGTCGTGTTTGGTTCTCATGTGAAACATGCCAATTGAATGCCACTCTGATTGTCACTATGTATAGTGGTTGGATTCTCCTACTTCATGTCCATCTCATCCAAGATTTGCCTCAACCAAATGGCTTCTTGTGCTACGCTACACATTGCCTTATACTCTGCTCCTATTGCGAACAAAGCAACTATACTTTGCTTCTTACTGGACCAGGAAACACAACTGCCACGAAGCTTAAATACATATTTTGTGGTGGATCTATGATTTTTGCAATCACCTCCCCAATTCGCATCCACATAGCCATAGATTTCAGGTAAACCCTCTTGCCTCTTGTACACTAGCCCATAGTCGGAAGCGCCCTTGACATTTCATAGAATACACTTGGCAACCTTCCAATGTGATTCAGTAGGTGATGCCATAAACTGATTCACAATACTAAACAACATATTATATATTCGCTCTAGTCGTGGTAAGGTAAATCAAGCTCCTTACTAATTGTCTATACAACGTAGCATCAAATGGTTGTGACTCATCAAGCGTAGAAGGCCTTTTACCTGGCTCAATAATAGTGTTCATTGGTTTGCAATCCTGTAGCTTGAACCTGTGCAACAACTCTCTACTGACATACTTGACCTAGGTTAGTCCCACCTTATGGCCTTTCTGCCACACCTACACTCCAAGACAATAGCGCATCAAATCAATCATCTCAAATTGATCCATGAGATTCTTCATGATCATTTCTTGATAATTTCTCGTAATAATCAGGTCATCAACATAAAGTGCAACTAAAGCAATCATACCATCGAAGCATAGGATACATAGATTAAGATCAAAATGCGTTCTCACCATTCCCTTTGAAAAAAAGTAGGCATCAACCTACTATATCATGCACATGTTGCATGTTTGAGACCGTAAAGGGCTTTCTTCAAGTGCCATACTTTATGCTCATGTTCTTTCATTGCAAAGCCGTCAGGTTGATCCATGAGCACTTCTTCTTCCAACTCACCATTTAGAAAAGCAGATTTTACATCTATCTGATGTAAAGTCCAACCAAAATGTGAAGCTAAAGCAACAAGCAAACGTAAGGTATTCCACTTACACATAGGTGCAAAAGGTCTCCTCGTAGTCGATGCCTTTACTTTGTGCATAGCCTTTGATCACCAATCTTGCCTTATGCTTTGCTATACTCCCATCTGCATGGTACTTAGTCTTGTATACCCATTTACAACCTATGGGTTTGTTGTGAACAAGTGATTCCACCAAGTCCCATGTGCCATGGTTAGCAATTGACTCCATCTCTTCTTCCATGGCTTTGACCCAAATGTCATCATCCTTCACTTCATCATAAGCCGAAGGTTCCTTGCCTTGAATGATACTGGATAAGAGATTATGATTTGCCTCGTACCTCTCAGGTTGTGTCTTCTCTCTTGTCCATCTTCTTAGCTCTCCATGGGTGGATGATTCAAGTCATCCATGTCGGGACTCTCCATCAATTTCTCAAACCTTCTTTATAAAGTAGATCCACGTCTTACTAGACATATCATCTATGAAAGTGATGAAATAATGCGCTCCACTATGGACATCATCCTCATAGGTCCACATAGATATGAGTGGATCAAATCAAGATGTTCTTTGCCCTCGCAACACCATCGTGCTTGAACTTCTCAGGATGCTGCTTCCCATACACACGCGATTCACAAATCATTTTCAAGTGATCTTTCATTATAGGCAACCCCTTTAGCATTTTAGTTTTCTCATCAAATTGAGGCTTCTCAAGTTCAAATGACCAACTTGCCTTCTATGCAATAGATCTATTTGGGATGGAATGGACGAGATAAGTCCATGTTGTCCCTTGATTTTAGCATTCAACTTGTACAATTTGGCCTTGGGCTCTCTTGTACAATCCGCAATGACTTTGAACTTTTGGTTCATGTCTTTCACAAAGCAACGATCCTACACAAACTCTACTTTCAACTTTTGATCAGTAATGACACCAACAACAAATAGATTTTTTTTCAAACCTGAAATGTAAAATACCTCCTTGATCATTTTTTACCATTAGATAGCTGAATAGAGACATTACATATCCCCCTGATCTTGCATACTTCAACATTTTCCTGTAGACTAGCGTTCCATTGTCTAGCTCTTTCAGGCTACAGAACCAGTCTTTGTTGCATGTCATATGTCTAGTGGCTCCGGAGTCAATGTAAAAAGCCTAATTAGGCTTGGTTTGATGACAATGCTGATATGAAGATGCTAGAGTCTTCAACTTCACTTCATCGACAAGGTTGCCTACTTGTTGTGGTTTTCTCTTGTCTGATTCCACCAAGAATTTTCGTCATTCACTCTTCTAATGACCCTTCTTGCTACAATAGAAGCACTTGTCTTTCTTCATGTTCTTACTTGATGACACCTCTTCCTCCAGACTTTTAGCATACTACTACTTAGACTTCTTCTTGCACTTACCCTTGCCTTGTTCTTGGCATGCTGCAAGTGCCTGATCATCAATATTTTGACATCTAGCCTTCACCATTTGTTGTTGTTGCTCCTCCTACATCAAGATTCTTGTGAGGTCATCAAAGGTTGGTATTCTTTCTTTTACCGCTATCTAGCTCACAAACATTTGATAAGGGTTTTCAATGCTGCACAATGTAGTGTGTACCAACTCAACATCACATATGCGCTCACCTATGGAATGCATTTCATCCCTTATTGCCTTTATTTTGGTCAATGATATAAGTTTGAACTTGCTCCCCTTGCTCCATTCAGACACTACTCAATTTTTACTTGAGAAACATAATCCTTGATGGATTTGATGTCTCAAACTACTCATTCTGTATATCCCTGACTTGCCTTTGTATGGTGTTGTTGAAATCTTGTTTTGATGACATGCTAAGATTACACACCAGTGCCTCCAGTCGCTTTGGTGGCATTTTGCAACCCAAGTCAGTCACCAAATGCAAATGCCTCTTACCTCACATTCTTGACTACCCGCTCCTTGAAAGGGGCAAAAGAGATTTGGCATCCATTGAGCACTTTATCCATGGCAATCACTTGGTTTTTCGGTACCATACGTGAAGGTACAGTTTGAGTGCCCTTCGTTTGGAGTCCATAACCCTTTGTTTTGGTCCAAAATGGGTAAAGGAGGTGGAAATAAGGACCTTTTTAAAAAGTAAACTATTTCTTCACAGTGAAGAAACTTCATCGTTCAAGCATTTGTGGACCTTGGGTCCCTTCCAAATTGAATTTTTTTTAATGAAGTTGAAGTTCAATTTTCACTTCCAGTGCCCTTTGGTCCCTTCAACTTAACCTATGTTGTTGATTTCAAGGAACTTGATCTTGGTTGTTAATGCTTCCTTTAATCTTGACTGTTAGTTGAAGAGGGGCCCTATCATACAATGGAGAGTAAGTCTGGGCACTGACCAAAAGCCCACGAGCAGCTAAAAGCTTAAGCACACTACTTCATCTCCTTTACTGGTTGCGCATGGACTCCTCTCTCCCTCTTTGCCTCTCTGCTGGCCACGCCCCTCCAAGGCCTCCTTTTGCACAATTAGGTTCAATTTTCAGTTGTTTTGGATTAAATCTAACCCCTAGACTGAGGTTGACCTAGTGATGATGGATCCGTAGAGCCTTCATTTGCCAAATTTGTTGAAGAAACGATGAGTTAGGCTTGACTTGAGAAAGAGGTTCATCTCTATTTTTTTTTTTTTCGCAAAAACCACTAGGTTCTCTGGCAATTGGCAATTATCTAACAAAAAGTTCAATATTTTTTAATGGTTGTGAGTGGCCTAGCCGCTACTTCCCTGTCCTTACGACATCCAAAACAATGGGCGAATGGTAAAATTATCGTCGATTTTGTGGAAAAACCATAACCCTCGCCCGATCTTTTACACAAACTAAATTGCAAAATTTGCGGGTTTTGCCCAATTTTTTTTTTTTTTTTGTTGCTATGCACATGCTAAGAATCCTAATACTGAGTTTGACAAGCCTCTATATGCCTGAAACAGTCCACCGGTGCTCACTTTCTGCTCTTTATTTTATTGCTTCATCTACACTTGTAGGTCCATCAAAAGAGGTTAGGAAAGCAACATAATTTTCAGAAACTACTTGCTTATCCTTTTTGTCATATGTGAGCCTTGAAGGTACTTGTCTTTCCCTTGATGTTCTCCTTGGCTTTTGACTTGATGAAGGTCCATCATCATCACCATCTAAAGTAGGATCCTTTACACCCACATCAAGAATGTTAGATCCATCCACATCATCATCAATAGTACTTGAAGACACTTTTGAAATGTTTCCCTCATAAAAAAATGACATCTCTATCAGTAATCACTTTGTTAGTAGTAGGAATGTAAACCTTGTAGGCTTTACTCACCTCACTATGAAGATGGATCCTCCTTGGTCCTATCATCAAGAGTTATGTTGACATAGCATGTGCATGTCTTAGAAAGTTGACACTCGGCCTCCTCTTGAAGAGCATCGCAAAAGGTGTTCTTTAATCCAAAATAGCACTCGGCCACCTATTGAAGAAATTGGCACACAACAAAGCATGATTTTAAAATGGTTTATCAAGATTAGCACTTAACCTCATGGCTTTATCACTTTCACATAAAGTCCTATTCTTCCTTTCAGCCACTCCATTTTGTTGTGGAGTCTTTGGAATTGTATACTCCCTCTTGATCCCATGCTCATCACAAAAGGCCTTGAACTTGGTAGATATGTACTCACCACCATTGTCACTTCTTAAGCACTTGATCCTTGTGGAAAATTGATTCTCCCTTGCATTCTTGAACTTAAAAAAGACATCATATACTTTATCTTTGCTCTTTAGTAGATAGATCCAACAAAATCTACTAAGATCATTAATGAAAGTTACATACATCTTAGCTCCACTATTGCTAAATGTAGCAATTCCATGAATATCCGAATGTACAAGTTGAAAAGGCTTTGTAGATCTAGATGTAGATCTAGTATAAGGTATTTTATGTGACTTAGACAAAGCACAAGACTCAAAACATGATTGATGCCACTTAAGGAACTTGGAAGACCTATTACAACCTTCTTTCTAGCCATTACCTCCAATGACTTGAAGTTGAGGTGTCCCATCCTTTTATGCCAGACCTCTTGAATAGGTATTTGCTCTCTTGCAACACATTCAACTTGGTTAGCAATAACACAAGCATATAGTTTGAACAACTTTCCTTGTCTTTTACCTTTTTCAATCAAGACATCCTTCCCTTTGATCATACAAGCATATCTATCAAACTCAACCTTGAGGCCTTTACTTAGCAATTGACTCACACAAAGCAAATTATTGGTAATAGATGGAATAAACAAGACATCCTCCAAATGAACATTCATATTTTTAGAGAGAGAAATAGGAATTGTGCCAATCCCTTTGATTGCACACTCACCGTCATCGGCCGTGTAGATCACCCTCTTGTCATCTCCATATGCCAACAAAGAAGTGAAGTACTCTTTGTGAAAAGTCATGTGTGAACTTGCTCCACTATCAATCCACCATGGATCTAGATCTCCATCATTAGCAAACATACATGAAGACATCACAAAAGAATCATCATTTGCATCTTGAACATCCAAACCATCCTCATCTAGAATAAGATTACTTTACTTGTCTCCTTGATCTCTCTTCTTCTTCTTGTAGCACTCACTTGCAAAGTGTCCTTTGATGCCACAATAGAAGCACTTGAGCTTTGATCTGTCTTTCTTTTTGCCATTTGAAGAAGCTTCTCCTTGATCTTGCCTTTTAGACCACTCGCTTTTGCTTTTTCCCTTGAATTTTTCCTTTGTGAACATAGCCTCCTCTTGAAGTGTCAATGTAGATCCACCTCTTGCTTGAAGTCTATATTCTTCATTGATCAAGACCTCTTGAAGATCCATCAAACATGGAAAAGTCTTTTGAATACCTAAACTTTGAAAAACATTAGAATGAGCATCCAACAAACCATTAAAGCTCTCCTTCCTTCATGCTCTCATCAATGCAAGCCAACTCATCATTCAATGCTTTCCCTCTCACAATAAAATTCTTTGGACTTTCTTCATTCTTTTGCAAACAAGAAAAGATTTTTCTTCTTAGAATCAACACTCTAGAAGTAGACTTGGATTCATAAAGCTTCGTCAATGAATCCCAACCATCCTTAAATGAAGTACTCTTACCAACCTCCTTGAGAAGCTCATTGGTAACATTCATCTTGATCATGTGTAGAGCCCTTTTGGCCCTCTTATCATACCTCATTTGATCTGGTTGTGTTGTTGGTCTCTCCTCCAAACCCACAACAATATCCAAAACATCATTCATCTCAAGAAGTGATTCTATCCTCACTTTCTACAATGAATAGTTACTTGAGGTAAGCCTATCATTGGCTTCCAACATGACTCCACTTGATGTTGCCATGTAGCAATGACCTGATCTTCTTTTTTAACCTGTCTAAATGCACAAAGAACTCCTTTGAGCAACAACAAATGTTTTCAAAGAGAAATCACAAAGATTTGAAACTACTCAATTCTCTTCTAGCACTTATACCAAGTAAATCAACACATAGAATCATGAAATCTTGATCAACCCATGATCTATCCTCAATCTAATGACTCTTGCCACTTCCTGAGATTGAAACACACTCAAATGCAGTCGAGTAGCCTCACTATCTAGAGATCCAATTAAAATTAGAGTTTTGACAAAATCACAAAAAATTGAATATTTTAAAATTGATATGCAAATGCCAAAAACTTGATATGCAATCTATTAGCCATCACTTAGGTTAATCCAATGATCCAAAAATCGGCCAAATCCAACATGTGAATTCAAAAATCAGAATTGATCAAGTTTATAAACCCTATATAGGATTTTGATCTACAAAAGATCCAATCTACATATGCAAGAAACTCAATTAGTGGTGTAGAATCCTCTCATAACCTGAAATGCAAGCTTTGATACCATGTGAAAGAATTCCGATCATTGATGACCAAATCCATAAATTGATCTTGGATTAGAAAGAGAACAAATCAACAATCTTGCCAATGTAGAAAAATTAGCATCTACTCTATAAATCAGATGCAAACTCTAATATAACTTAATCAAAACTGAATCAAAACATAAAAAGAAGTTGTTGTCTGTACAAAACCAGCAAGCTATTGTATTTCACACGTGTGGATCTAAAAATAACAAATATTGATCATTTTACACACAGAATTGCAAGCAATCACAAGTATAGTGCACCAATGGATAGTAGAACCCAAGAAAACCATGTATAAGCATGAAATGGGATAGAGAAGAGAGAAGATATGCTTCTCCACGAGTTACATCCTTTTAAACCCTATTTGGCCACTTGGCTTTTTCTCCAAAATATAAATCATACTATTTTTGGGACTAGATTCAATGTACCCAACATTCAAATTTAAATCTATTCAAACTCGACTTCTAAACTTTCCCACACTTTTCAAAAAATGCATTTAGACTAATATAACTTTGAAAAGTCAAACTTTAAACACAAGCTCGAACAAATCTAAGAAACACAAGTGTCAAGCACAAGCTCGAACAAATCTAAGAAACACAAGTGTCAAGCCCGACAAATCTAAGACTTGGCAAGAACATTATAGTGGGAGCAAGAACTCGAAGCGCATCAAAAACAAACGAGAGGAAGAAAATGGCGCCACGCGCAATAGAAAAAAATGAAGGATTCCTATTGTACTGCCTCTAAAGTGGCCTAGAATTGAACAAAAATACGATAAAACTAATCTGTCCGCCCATGTGAGATGGAGGAGGCAGCTTCGCGGATTGGAGGTTCTACTTTCCGGTATCCACGAAGGGCCGCAGGACGTAGATAAAATACTGTGTACCTGAAACATGATTGATATATGGTGATTGCTTTCAACTCACTCCTCATAATATTTCGGAGACGTGAATGAATCATAAATTCTATATTAGCTTCTTTGACAGAAGCGATGGAAGGGACAAGTATCCAACATAAAGATTTTATACACAAAAAAAAAAAAACAGATATGATTCCGTGCCGCTGATACTGTTGCCTTTGCCAATCTACTACTAATTACGGGAGAGGGACGCTCGCTGGTGCCCGAGGCATCTTACCCAGACCTTTTCAAGGATGGGCAAATAAAAAGCATGAACTTAAATGCTTTTAAAAATAAACCGGTACCAGAGCTGAGCAAGACAGAAAAATATAACTGCTATCTTCCTCCAAATGCAGCTCTGTGTCAGATTTGAAATTGTATTTTAGTGGTTCAATAAGGACAAACAAAAAAGTTTACAATGCAACTCAGCAATGGCAACAAGAAGCAATTGATTGTACATTTTGAGCACGATCTGTAATAACTAGTTTGATCCCTTTGTAAAATCTAAAGCAGCAAAATAAGTAGCCTTAGCCTCTTAACAGAAGAATTAAAGTCAGAATCTAATTTCAAGAAACAGCGACAAAGCAAGTGACTATAGGCTCCTGACGAAACAGTATCTTTGCTTTTTATGCGATCATGAACTATAAACCGTTCTTAAGCAGGCTGATGTTGATGATAATAAACTATGAAAACATGAATGAGTGTAACGTCTCAAAGAGTCACCATGCGAAGCTTTCTCTTCATCTTTGAAGCTTACTTCCTAGAAAATTGCTGCGCTTTGAAATCAAATCGTAAATTATGAAAACATGAAACGATGGAAATTGGAATGTTTTGATATTTGATTCAAACAGAAAATGAAAATCACTTATGGCTTCCATTTTTCAGTACTTTGATTGATATTTTCCTTCTTGGAACATAGAGTCTGAAAAGGCTGTGCCTCGTTCAACCTCTACAACTACAAAAGGTTCCTTACAATCGCAGCCTGGAAATCTTTTTGCTTGGATCATTAGTTTCCGACCTCGGTCACCTTTTGTTCGACAGTTCTACCTTTTTAGCTTTTTCAATTCAATGCATGTAAAGATATTCCTGATAGAAATATCGAACGCATCCTCATATTCTAAAAGTTTTGAACCCGGTTCTGCGTAGACAAGTCCAGGCACAATATCATAGATAATTTTCTTCCGCATCTCCTCTATCACTCTCACGGGTATCTTCTGCAGTACTTCGATAACATTGATCCGACCATCTCTCAAGGCCTTGCTGGGAATGAAAATAGAGTAGCTAGTTGTGTTTATAGGCAGATGCCAAGGATATTGCAAATAAGCAGTGAAAGGATCAAATAGAACGGGAATGCAACCAGCGATCAGAGAATCAAAGACCGATCGTCGCGTAGGGCTGTCTCCTGGAGGCTGCAGGCAAAAGTGGGACTGGAGAAAGAGAGACATGGTGGATTCAGGACGAAAGCATACGCCTCCAGTGCAATCTAGAAGATGACAGATAGCTGGATACTGTTGACACTGCTGAATTAGCCTATTTCGAACATTGTCAAGTTGATTAGGTCTAGGCTGCCCAGCAAAGCTTACTAGATTGCCTCGTTGAGCTGTGTGGATGTGTTCCTGCCAAGAACGAATGTCATTATCTGACTTGGGGTGGAAAAATGTGGGATGCGGAACGCCAATATCATTTTCGTGCCATGCGTGCCTTTCTATGAGAAGCTTTAACATGTTCTGCATTTGAGGATGTAATAAAAAATTGCTACCCCAAGCTTTGGGGTCATGTTCAGCTCTCCTAAAATCATACGAAATTTTTCCAAGAGCCATAACGTGATCGCGACCGCGATGCCTCCTCCACCAGCTTTGCTCTTCAAGCCAAATCGCAAGTTCTGAGCCAAGTTTATCTTTTCTCTCGTTCGTTACATTTTCTGCAAAGTGCCATCTCATAACGTCCAGGCCTCCGTAATAAGGAATGTAGAAAACCATGGCTTTTTCGGGGTCACTAGTCAGGCAGGGGTGCTGCAAGACACGAGAATGAAAAACTAGTTCCAATGCATATTGATTGGTGTCATACCATTGTCCCTTAGGTAGAAGAACGCTTTCAGCATGGCTTGTAACAGGCTTTCCTAGTCCAAAGTTGGCAAAAGAGTTGCACATGTTGAGCCATGGATTGAGAGATTCACATTGCCTCACAAGATCGACGTTGAATTTCGGCGGCAAATTGTAAACATAAATTGCTTTTTCTTCGCAAGAACTAGTTCTTTCAGAGAGCTTAACGGAATCTCGTCCTTCCTCTTGAATCTTTGTGAAGATCTGGAAAACATACTCCATAGCTACGTCATTGACTTTTGTATCATGCTCGATTGCTGTAGGGATCGAATTATTGTCCAAACCTAGTTTAACATCATCTTTCCGAAGAATTTCAGAATAGGACCCGTTCTCAGCTATTAAAGAAATCTTTGCCGATGCTACAGCAAATGCGCCAGTACCACGTCCATACAATGGCATTTTGCTTTCGAGCCGGTTCTCCTTGTCTACTGAATGTTTGGATACGTATTCACGAACCTTTTGTGCAGATTTTAACATGTTAATCCTGCCAACAAGGCTTTTTGTGTTGGCCTGTTCCCCAATGACATAGCCACCTCGAGATAGGACTGGGTAAACGATTTCCACTGTTGGAGGCATAGTGTTAACTTCCTTCTGAAGTTCAGGTACCGTGTTTGGCATTGGAATCGTCTCCATCCGAGAAGTTGCCTCCCCGCTGTGGGATCGTTTTGAAATCATGTTCACACATCCATTGTTTTGAAGATCGATGTGGTAGAAAGATATGTTCCATAAGAAAACTGTTGATATTAGAAATAGTGGAGGAAGTATGAAGGTCCGATTGAACATCGTCACCAATTAGTGTAGCTACCGCACCAAGAAAGATTTAATCTTTTGCAACAAACGCTTCCAGAGTAACATTAACGTCATTCACTTTCTTTGTGGCTTGATCTCGTCCAGTGTCATAGCACCTCAGGGTCATGGGACAGGTCCCTCAAGGATGAAACATCTTGGAATTTGGAAATGGTCGATTTTCTTTCTCTGTCGATTCAGCTTGGTTGCCGCCTCCTTGACTAGGACAAGAACATTTTTTTGCACTTTCTCACACTGGTTACGTCTGCAGCTATCCATCCTGGGAACATCTTCCCGATTGAGATGTCATCAAATTCTGCCATGATATTCACTCTTGGCAACTCGGGCATCCCAGCTTTCTTGCTTGCCCGATCTGACAAGCGAGATCATCACATATACTAGTCGACGTTTCTCGTTCTGCTACATTCACAAACCATAAAACTGCAATCCTGTTACAGACCTTCTAAATCACAGATGTAAATTCCTGATTAGCAATTAACTATTATTTGCGTCCTTCATGTCATGTTCATGATGATGTCCGCAATCCCCAGGCGCGATCCTCAGCGAAGGAAAAGACAATCACTGCCATATACCTGTAAAGTAAGGCGCTGGTACTCCACTGAGCAGTGAATCCACTGTTGCTGGAAACTTGAAACCGTTGTTACACGAGAAAATCTCCTAATTCTTCCAAACAAGACATTGGGCAAGATTGAAAGAAGAATACGTAAGTTAATGACGATAGTCCGTATGATCATGAATGGGTAGGGGTCGCCCTCTAGAAAACAGAGCAGCACTGTGTTCCAGATTCCAATTGCATGAATTTGCCCTTATATTCCAATGGGTGGTGGGCTGTAGGAGGTGCAATCAACGCCGTGAGATTAAAAGAACATGCTTTAAATGCAAGGTGCCCATCCAAGGATGCATCTTAAGTGAAAAATTGTCACCATTCCAAATTGCATGACTTTACTAGGTTTTGCACTTATATCCCAAGGGTGGTGGGGTGTGAGAGGTGCAATCAATGAAAAAGTGTCCCATTCCAAATTGCATGACTTTACCTATCAATGAAAAAGTGTCACCATTTTGCACTTATATTCCAAGGGTGGTGGGGTGCAATCAACACCTAGGATGAAAAAAGCATATGCAATAAATGCTATGTCCACATCCAGCGATGCAATTTAAGTGAGACAATGTTATGTCATTGACATAATAATAATTCAGTGCTCCTCACGAAAAAAACTGACAAATACAAATACAAAGAGCCCAATTGTTACATTTGACATTTCACCTCTTTGTTTTAAGTTTGTAGGTTTATGAATTTGGCTAGATTTAGGGTCAATAAATTTTTTTAACTGTCCAAAAATACTATGTAAGTTTTTTACCTACTACAAATGTAATTAAAACAAAAAGGTGATTTCATTAGCTTTAAAGTTAAGTGTGCAAAGTTCAATTATGAAACTAACCTAGAGGCTAATAGCTATTAAGCAAAAAATAAAATCAACCGATCAAATTGACTCACACACTAAACACATCATGATTCATTACTAGGTTGGTGGTTAATTAATGCTTCTTGGTTTCCAAGAGGAGGCTCGAACCTGAGACCAGGTGGTTAATTAATGACTTGACTAATCCCTCTAACCTCCCTCTAGGCTCTAATAGACCAGTGACTAATTAACATTTACTATTAAGCAACTACTATACTGGCTAGTTAGTAGTGGCCATACTCTAGAGTCCAGAGTGGTGTACACTCTATTTAATAACCAAAAGATTGTAACTTGTGAATCAATCCAACAGTAAGGTAACAGGTCACCCATACACATTTCACAGTGCGATCAAAAGCCCGCGCTCCAGGCTCTGATTTTTATGGGAGTCCTCTCTCTCTCTCTCTCTCTCTCTCTCTCTCTCTCTCTCTCTCTCTCTCTCTCTCTCTCTCTCTCTCTCTCTCTCTCTCTCTCTGTGGATTGTGCACTCTCATTCTAGCTCTGAAATCTGAAATGTGCTACAAGGAAACTACTTGGAGTTCTCAGTGATCATCACTTATCAACGATTCATACTACAATGCTGCTGATTTTTTGAGGCCAAGAACAATTCTCCAACTAATACACTTTGTATTATTGTTTGAATTTTTATTAATTATATTCATTTACTACTTTCTAGGCATAAATACTCTTCTGAACTTTGAAATTATTTTGTTGCAATTTTCCTAGGACCTACGCTGTAAAATTTCTACCATACAGATATCTAAAGACATTACGAGTCTTCTTTGCGGTAAGTTGATTTGAGATTGTATTTGTTGTTCTAGTTTTGAGATTGTATTTGTTGTTCTAGTTTTAAGTCAATAATAGTTTTAAATCTTGATTATAAAAGGCTTTGTATGGATTGTTTAAAGTTTTCTAAAGGAAATTTTTTTTCCATGCTTAAATATTGATGAAAAAGAGAACTTAAGGACTAGAAATCAGCCCAACAATTTATTGTAGGCTAATTTGAGAAAACATCTACTACATTAAAAGTTAGAAGGTTTTTATATGAGGTTATAAAAAACATTTTGTACAAGGACCGCATAACACTCTCTCATTTAAAGCTACATTGTTGTGGGCACCTGGGCCTTGTGCATACTCTAGTGAAAGCATCAATCAAGATATCTTCGATGTCCACCGTGTTGAAATTCGATGCTCAGTCTCAAATCCATTTAGTAATGAGCATCCTGAAAACACCCAAAAATAGATGACTCGAATCTCTGAGCAGTCTGGGTCGGATTCTGAATCTGGATCGAATTCAAACACTTCATCTTTCTAACCAAAGTAGAAACTATTCTGCAGATACTACAAGAGAACTAGACATGAGATCAAGGACTGCAGAACTTTGAAATTTAACAATGAGAAGAAGAAGCAGTTCCAACAACAAGCGAATTATGCCTCAACCAGTTTTTCGACACAGCAGCAAGAGGAAGATGAAGCAGCCTTTATGACCAAGGTTGGAGAACAACATGATATCGATTCTTGGTATCTCGATTATGGAGCAACTCAACACATGACTCACCATCAATACTGGTGCAAAGATTATAAATCTTTCACCCACTCTCGAGATGTGCAACTTGGAGACAACTCATCACATTCGTTTCAAGGTGAAGGAACAGTCATAATTGAATTTCAGAAAGGTGAAGTCAAGTTGTTGTCCAATATTCTCCACGTTCCAAATCTGACAAGAATCTACTCTCAGTTACCAAAATCACTAATTCAAGTCGAAGGGTTGAATTCGATACAAACGGTTGCACCATCCTTGGCAAAACTCGAAAAGTTTTAGCATTCTGGAGAAGAAGTGGCAACCTCTAGAAACTCATCCACTGTTATTCTTCCAACAATCAAGCTCTTCACACTTCTACCTCTGAATCATTTGATATGCTTTGGCATTTCAGATTAGGTCATTTGAACTTCAATAGTATTCAACAAATGTCGAATCAGAAACTAGTACAAGATCTGCCTTGTGTCAACAAGCCAACTTCTCCAAGTGAAAACTGCATAATCAGCAAGCATGCTAGAAGTCCTTTCATTTCTGACTCAGTTCATACTTCCAAAGAACTGCTAGATCTTGTACATAGCGACATATGTGGCCCGATGCAGATTGCTTCCAAAGAGGGAGCTCTATACCTCCTAACCTTCATCGATGACTTCTCTCGAAGAACTGCAATCTATTTTCTGAAGAACAAATCAGAGGCATTCAAGTTTTTCACGTAGTTCAAGACGTCTGCAGAAAATCAGACCTAGAGGAAGATCAAAGCTCTATGCACAGATTTTGCCAATTTTTGGCCCTATCACAACTCTACACAAAGAAGCTTGACATAAAAACTTTATGAAACTCCTATGGCTATGATAAACCATTTTACACATGTGGGAACATGCTCCACACATGTGAAATGTACTCACAAACATAAAAGACATAAAATTGCCAAGCTACACATTCTCCATCGAACAAGGTTTCCAACCAAGCATTGTTGATTGCAACATCTATTCCAAGTCGGTGCAGCAATCTTTCATTATCATCACCTTATACGTGGATGATACATTGCTTTTCAGCAACAATTCCAATTTGGTCAAGGATTCTAAACAGATGCTGTTTTCTAAGTTTGACATGACTGATGTGGACGAAGCTCACTTTTGTTTGGGCATTCGGATCCACAGAGACAAAGCGAGATGACTGATATATATTACTCAACAAAGATATCTTCACAATGTTTTTGATAGATACAATCTTATGAATTGTAAGTTAGCTCACTCATTAATGATCCAGGCCTGCATTTGTCAAAGGACCAATGTCCCCAGACCAAGCAGGAAGTGGAGCAGATGAGAGAGTATCTTTATCGATCGATACTTGGATCTCTCATGTACGTAATGGTCTGTACAAGACCTGACATCTCTTTTGCCGTAAGCTCACTCAGCCAATATATGGCTCATCCTAACATTACCCATTGGAAGGCTCTCATAAGAGTCATGAGGTATATTCGAGCTACGATGGACCAGTGTGTAAGAACCCTAAAGGATTGCCCCTAAGATGAGGATAGGAAAACACAATAGAAGAGACTATGGAGCCAAACCGCCCAACCAATCCTGGATCAAACCGCCAAGCCATGCCATGTGAAGCAAGAGGAGAAGAGAGAAATTGGTAACCTAAACCCAATATGTCGATGGGAGAATTCCTACCTCATTATATAGAGAGTAGAGCCCTGTTCATGAATTCATGCAACCCCCATGCAGGTCAACTATAAATAGATCACACCTCTTCATGCAGTCCTCCTACCTATATCCGTCACACAGACATGCAATACTCCATATGTCTCAATTAGAGTGTCTGGGTCCTCTCAAGGTAATTAGTCACAAACTAGCCTTGACATGGAAGTAAATCAAGGCGTGACCAACAATCTTGAATACTGGAGGGCCGGTCTACCATATTAGGACTATTCCAGGTCCTTAACCGAATATGGCCATAACATTCTTCCCTCCTTAAACTGCTTCTATCCTTAGAAGCTTCTTAAAACAGGAAAGAATGATAGGAACAGTCCCTTTAACTTTCAATGTTAACTGAGAAAAATCATTATCCTTAGTCTGACTTTCATACCAAACAAGTACTCAGAGATAAACCTATTTCCAATCGTTAATCTCTATTCTGGAGTACAAACTCTGGTTTGAAAAGTACATTAAGAGATATATTTTCTCAACAGGGTTACACTCAGCCCAAGTTAGTAAGATCACCTTCATGTAAAACGCTTACATGAACCACTGAGTGAAATATTTCCTAACTTAGGAAATTAAAGTTAAAGAAAAAATGATAATTACAATATGAAATTATCCACAAACTCTGGCAGACAATTCATAAAAAAAACCTTCCAAGTACAACTATCCTTAGAATCCAATTCTAAGATATGATAATTCATTCAACTAGAATCTCTAGGAGGATCATTAAGATATAGAATGATTAAAACCTCAACTCTGAGTATCCCAAATACTCTTTTGAGCTAAATGCTCCTGTTTCTAGCACCAAATGCAAGAAAATAGCATTCATTCATCTTAATAGACTTGTTTGTCTCCTAAGATAACTAGAGATTCAATAAAATGAAGAATTGTACTCAAGCATCTGCAAACCAAAAACTATAGCTGAATAACATCCACTAGATAAATCAAATTCTCCACAATTAAAATAACTTTCCTTGTGAGAATGTTTGTGAGATTCATAGGTTCTCAAATAAAATACTGGAGTAGAGAGATTCAAAACACTGATCAGAATTCTTACTCAAATAATATGTCAAGAAATAATCATCACACTTAAGAATTATCACCATTCCTTATAATCCTATGACAATAATTAAGTGTCTATTTATGATCCGTCAACCATAAATATTTAGATTCATATGATTCGTCAATCATAATTTCCTGAAATCCAAACCATAATCATTTACAGGATACTGGAGTATATGTCTAACATAACTCAGGCTAAGTAAGAGTCATTCCAAAATCTTTCCATTAAGAAAATACTGGATTTAGGAATACTTTCAAAACATGATTCTATAACTAAAGTGCAAGATTCGAGTTCTATAAACAACTGGTAACTAAAGACTGAACGCATATCAAAATGACAATCATCTTCAACTACAAAAACTTTAGATTACAATCCAGAATCGCATCTAGATACCCAAAGTCCTACCAAAAATCAATTTAGTTATTGTTCTTGGATTCATTATGATTTGTTATCCAATTGAACGCTCTGGTATACAATCACAAATGAGTTGAGCCTATTCCTTAACTAAGGAATACTCTATCCCAAGAATATTGTATATCCAATGCACATAATTTTAACTGATGAACCCAAACAATTCACTAATCATGCATCTTATAAGCAATATAATTCAAAAACCATCAGATCTTGGTAAATCCACATCACACTGATCGTTTTACCAATTAAGTTCATCCTAGAGTAATCAACTACTCAAGCTAATTGCCAATTATTCAAAAATCTCAAATGTTTAGGTGAAGAATTCAATTATACTAGTATGATACCACATTTAGATCCTTACCCAAATCATTTATAAGTTGATCCATAAATCTTCCATACAGAGATTTGTTAACTCTGCAAGTATCTGTCAATACAATACTTGACCATATGCTTATGTTCGCCGACTAGGTTAAGTGCACCAGATAATCTTAGTAACTAGGATTACACAGTAGATTCATACAAGATTAATCATGCACATATGAGAATAATCTCACTATGACCCAGTACATAAACACATTCTTACTTGGCGGATTTCTCCAAAACCCACATATGCTACTCACGTATCTCACTGAGATCTTGTAACTCAGCTATAAAAGATTTTCGATTTTTCATGAGTAAATAACATATCCGAAAAATCTTTGAGACGAATTCAATCTCAACAGTTTTCCAATCCTACATACCTCTACTTACATAATTCCTTCCTCTCAATCAATCCCTCTCTGATCCTTGTACTCAAACTAAGATTAGGTTGATCCAATGCAGAACTCTCAGACTTAAATCTTGATCAAATTTACTCCTATTCCAGTCAAAATGGAATTAGTAACCTTTGACCTTTTACTGTACTACTTACAGATAATGATTCAAATATTAAACCTATTCTAGTTCCAGATTGTCCACACAATCCCTAGAGAATTCCTTTTATTCGAAAAGTTCCAATTAGGTATCTTACTCTAAATCTATCCGAAACTACTTTAAGACCAAATCTCATTTCTATACCAAAGTTGGTTCTCTTCCAAAACTATGCAACCTACAAATTTCCAAAAAGAATTTTACTCCACCATTCACCCCTCCTTTTAAAGAATTTATAAATTTCAATAAAAGTTAACTGGAAAGATGATATATGAAAAGGGTCTGTTAGTTGATAGAAGCTTGTCCCTAGAGTAATGCTCTTGGATCCAGGGGGATTTGAAGCTTATCATTAACCTATAAGGATCAGAATGTAGTGTTGAACCATGTTAATTCTTTTGTCTAATGTGGATTTGTGGTATCCATCTAATGGGCATGCTAGTCATCCAAATAAGTGGATTCTCCAGTGTTTGGGAGCAAGAGATAATATCCTATAGTGATTATAGGACAACTAGATGACCAATGGATCTCTAGAATATCAGATAAGGCGGTTAAGGATTTTCTGGAAGGAAAAGCTGATGTATGACATCAGTAATTATAGAAAGAAAATTCTAGGATTATAAAGATCTGATGATCAATGGTGTCTTTTAGTACTTGGTCGCGATATGGGAAAGAAGAAAACCATTCAATCAAATGTGGGATATTTTGGAAAATTTTGAGGTTTAATCTAGATCCCAATGTGGTATCTCATTATTTACAAAATCAGAGGCCCTCAAATCTATTTCTCGCTTATTAAATTAATCCTTTACTTCTTAGTAATTTTTCGAATATAAGATATCAGACTGGTTTATATGATTCTTTCCAACATAAAGTTATTCTTCTGAAAGACTTATGTCTTACAAATATAAAGTGTTTCAATGTCTTAAACCTTGGATATCTCTGTTGCATAAATGGATTTCAGAGGAATGATAATTCTGTTACTCAAGTTGAATATATTTGAAGGAAAAGTCATGATTGTAATAGAGTGAATCCTTTATTGGAATGCACTTATTACTGTCTTTTCTTGATCACAATTGACATCCAAAACTGCAAAAAACTCAATGGTTACAAAGATATAAGTTATGAATTCAACTAAATAAAATTTATCCAGGAAATTAATAACTGGTATTAAGCAATTATTTATTGAGATTACCATAATTCTTATTGCGAAATAATTTTCTCGATCACACTTACTACCACTGATGTCCACTCTTCTTCCCTCCTTAGAATTTTTAGTTCCCTAAAAATCATTTCAGTTAATGTACTAAGAAGACGTAACGACATTAGTAAATGTTTAAAATCATTTACTATAGGAAAAAGTCTGAAATAATTTCATTTCTATCCTATACATGGCTGAATAACTGATACATAAAAAATCATCTACTAGTATGTGAAACAGTACTAGTCTGGTCTTTTGTATATAATTCACCATAGGATTTTACTGGAATTGAAATCAGTTTCCTATTATTACGATTTTTCCAATAAAATTGGACTGTTCTCCCTTCTCACTTATTGGCTTAAGAATTAATTTGTTAAAGTTATCTGTAATTAATTAGAAATAACATTTGGATTCGAGTACTTTCTACACTGTATTCAGTCCAAATAACATTGTTGAATAAAGAATTACCTCCAAATACTCTGAATTTTCCACCATTAATTATTTAACAAGTATCTCAAAACTTTGGTTTGTTCAATTTTAATGACCAAAATCATCAAAACCACAATAACCAACTGATCGGTGTTCCACCGATTTGAAAAGGAGAAAAGAATTGAAAAAACATGATTTAACTCCATTTACTGGGAGTACCAATACTCCAGAGTTAATTGGCTTAAATAGCATCATACCAAGGAATCGAGTTCCTAAACCGGGTATATGTCTGAGAACTGTATCCTTTCGTCAAAATCGGCTTAAAAAAAAATCATTTCCAAACCCGAGTACTACAGCTTAACCAAAGGGCCAACAGTACTAAAGTTCCCAAATTAAGCTGGCATAGCAAAAAATGTCAAAGTGATAAAGCCCAAAAACATGTAGATTGTTTCTAGAGAAAGAAAATCCAAATTCCTTCAATTCCTTTCCGAGAAACAATACAAAAACTAGGCTAAATTTTGACAATCCAACACCAAGAAATCAAAATTTATATAAACTGGGTGTTAGTAACTTGAATTTCCGGAGTTGTACTAGAAAAACGATTTCTATCCAACTCAAAGCTACCAAAATGTCCAAAATTCTATTCAAGCCTTGATTAATTTGCATGTAATAGCATTGATGGAAACAATTGGCCAATTCACCAAATTGCTGACTTTTCATGCATCAAACTTTAAACACTAAGCATATAAAAAAAAAACCCTATTTTTTATATCAAAAGAAAAAAAGGAATTTTAGGGCCGGCTCCCCCCATCACATCGTCCAAAGGTAAATCGTGTCTTCATCAACGAGAGAGAGAGAAACAAAACTTCTGCACCAGACTTCTAAGGTTCTCCAGCAATTGTGCGAGTTCCATCCCTGGAAGAATGACAGGAACACTCTTCTTCGACTTCCTCATCTCTGTTAAGAATTACAGATTCAACCAATGAATCATGGCATGCAAAAAATGGTCTGCTAGGATATCTTCCTAGATGCATCCACAATGTTTTTGCAAGGGAGCGTTCACAAAATGATTGCAAGAAAACCACCCTCCAGAAACGTCAGTGGCTCCACATCGTTGTAAAGACAATGTTGCCTTCAATTCCACCATCTGCATCGACCTCCAAACCACACACACCCAAATTATCTGCAGGGATTCATCAGCTGCCCTAGCTATTATTCGGAATCCATCGGCTCTTCACATCCCCTACACAAAGGGACAAACTTCTGACCAAAATTACAAATAGCTGGCCCAGATCTGGGAACCTACATTCACAGCTTTTTGGCATGTGTGATTCTTATACAAGTGATTCAAAGCCGATTTGGAAGCACGACAACTGGTGATCCCGACTGACTTGGATGTGTTTCTAACTTTTATTTATCTGCTTAAAATACTTCACTATTACAACAACTCTAGGATTAAACTGCAGCATATAGCTACTCTCAATCCAACTTTAATTAGCTCCCTATATTACAAAATATAGTCTCAACTGAAGTTAGATTGAATTTTTCTCTTTGAGACAATCCAAGAAATAATTATATGAAGTCAACTAGTTGGATTTGTTGTCATTCAAACATTTCCATAACATGCAGGTTAACCGAAGGAATTTGAGGATGAATAATCTTCAATTCTTCACATGCTGCTTATGGAATCCACTAATCCACTTACTTCCTCTTCAAAACAGCCTGATAAATTGATTCACAATTGATTTACCAAGGAACAAAAGTTACATAAGAATTCAGGATAATTGACATATGCTATCCATTCTACTACTCATCCAAGCAAAGTTTAGCTAGAAAACAACAATATTATCTCCAAAAGCAGATAATTCTAATGCAAAATGAAAGCTTCCACTCAAAACTGGGAATTAAGAATGAATTCACATAGCTTCTCAATATCTAAATAAAAAACTGAAAGTGTAGAAGAGCACTTTACCACCATATTTGACAAGTACGCTAACTCGAAACTAGTGAATCCAACACCAAGCTCTTTTGAGAAAACTTTACTTCCATATTGATGAAGGCTGACTCCATCCTATCCAAAATCGCATCTAAGCCATTTTCTGATACCAATGTAAGAACCCTAAAGGATTGCCCCTAAGATGAGGATAGGAGAACACAATAGAAGAGACTATGGAGCCAAACTGCCCAACCAATCCTTGATCAAACCTGGATCTAGCCCCCAAGCCATGCCACGTGAAGCAAGTGGAGAAGAGAGAAACTGGTAACCTAAACCCAATATGTCGATGGGAGAATCTCTACCTCATTATATAGAGAGTAGAGCCCTGTGCATGAAACCATTCAACCCCATGCAGGTCAACTATAAATAGATCACACCTCTTCATGCAGTCCTCCTGCCTATATCCGTCGCACAGTCATGCACAATACTCCATATGTCTCAATTAGAGTGTCTGGGTCCTCTCAAGGTAATTAGTCACAAACTGGCCTTGACATGGAATTAGATCACAGCGTGACCAACAATCTCGAATACTGGAGGGCCGGTCTACCATATTAGGACTATTCCAGGTCCTTAACCGAATATGGCCATAACACAGTGCATCTGCTATGGAGAAGTCAACAATGACAATTTTCATCAGCTCATTGATATTTTGATGCAAGATGGGGAGGAGATGTAGACAATCATAAGTCCGTAAAATTATGTATATATATTGAATACCATCTGCGTATTCATTAACAAGGAACAAGTGCGAAGCATAACAACATTAGAACAAAACATCACTGATAATTAGAGACAGACATTGTAGATGCTTTCGCGCATCGATTCGTTTCTTCCAGATGTATTAAGTCTGATAGGCGTAGTCATGCTTAGGAAAGAGTGAGATAGCCTATTCCGTTGCGCACGAACACTTTCCATTCAAGTTCGTTTCTTTTTCGAGTTTTGAGTTCGCTTCTTTTCATGTTCGTTTTCTTTTATGAGTTATCTCTTCTTCACACCTCTCTTTCCCAACACATACTCCCACAATCAAACGTTGTTCCATGGAGCAAAACTAAGCAAATTTTTAGGTATTATATCAACCTTTTTGGCTTATGATAGGCATTGTGGACAACAACCTTACTGTTCATTGTCATCATCAAGTTTTATAAGGAATGGATGGCCTAATATGGTAGACCGGCCCTCCCTGAGCCAGATTTGGGCGATGGCCACTGCTGAAAATTTGCTCAAAAATGATTGCATTTACTGCGATTTGCCATAGCTCGTGGTATGTGCTAAGTCTCAAGCATTTGTCACTACGTAAGGCTATTGAGAATGCGTTGGATCGCTGTCCTTTCAAGTGTTCCATGGAGATATCATAAGCTATAGCATAAACATGAGTGATTAGAATGTTCTTACTAAACTCGGTTGGCTGTAACCTTTCATGTGATATTGCTCCTGACTAATGCTCTCTTGATATGATAGAAACTATGAGGTTATCCACCTGTGATAACTAGTATGATGATGGCTATGAGTATGGGAAAGTTAGCAGTACAAAGTATGCCTTTATACGAGTTCATAATCGGCCATTGGCCTATTGGCAGTCAAGTATATATATATTGAAAAAACAAAAACGGAAGTTCCCTTCGCTTGTCAAAATTTTTCATATGAAACTTACTTGATAAAGAATCAAAGGTAGTGGTAATATTCTAAAAATTGATGTATTATCCGAAGCGTCTTCATTTTCTATGATGAGGTACTCCAAGGGATAGATCCATAAGACATTATCATCGACACGAGGTTGCTTTTTGTCAAAAAATAAAAGAGCATCTGTGATGTTTATGAAAAAAATATCATCAATATAATGGAAAGTATGCTTGAAGGCACGTAGGTATTCCACCTTTCCAAGTCTGGCGAGTCTTTTCATAAAATTTAATTCAAAGAATGACAGATTCCAGTCA
>MU832827.1:0-17500 GCA_029204225.1 Diphasiastrum complanatum | reverse complement strand
GGTCTAGGTATAATTGTAAATTTCTGATCGTGTCTCTTTCATGATGTGAGTTACCCTCATATTCAATCTCTTCTTCTTCTAATTCTATCTCATCCAAATGTGGGGGCCTCAAATTACCCCCAATTTGGTCTCGTACGATCGTAGGAATCTCATCATTTTCATTTGTACTTTCTTCTCCCATCATTTCGACATCATTTTGAGTTTGAATGAGTGGTTCAGATTCTTCCAAAACGTCGCCCAAATTGGGTGGTGGTTCGTTGTGTGTATCCAATTCAACAATATCTTTTCCTTCAACCCGAGCAAAGAACACAACTGCAAAATATGCTTAGCCAAAATGAGGGTGATCCCTCACAAGAGGCCGCGGCTCCCGCCCCCACCGAAGAGTCATCCACAAATCCTTATTATGATGTGGATCCTCAAGGCAATATAATTGCCAATAGAAAAGGAAAGGTGGTTTTGGACCGACTTTATTCTTTATGCCAACGTCATTTTGGCGATAGATTATTTAGTAAATGGTCCGAACAACCTGCCACCGATAAACGACAGGTTATTGGTACCCTTTGTGACGAATTCCAACAAGAAGAGAAATTCGAGGAGAAGGAAATTCATAAGCATATGAGCTTATGGATTAGGCATCGTCATGATATGGCACGACGAGCTTATAGGGACGGGCAATCCAAGCCTACCTGGTGTTCAAGAAGTGATTGGAACCGTGTAAAAGTGGATGAACGAACACCACATAAATACAACATTTAGAAAGATGTTGCGGCCGCTAGGATGCATGGGATAGGCAATCCTAGGTTGGGCTCGAGCGGAAAGGCGAGATTGCAAGCAAGTATGGTAAGTGAACTTATACTACTCTTATAGTTTATCTTTGGTTTTATATGCTTTTATTATTTAATATGCATTATGACTAGCTGCTTCAACGTAGCCCTAAATTAATTTCAACTTCAATTGAATGCATGGATAGTTGGCAGACTATGGACGTCTGCCAACTAAGGAGGAGTACGAATTTGCCTTCAGGGAATCTTACGACGCATTAGTCAACAAACTAAAGAGCAAGGGTCATCCTCCAAATGTAAGTACTAGTTTTTGTATTTATACTAATGTGGTTTGTATTTCGACGTCAATTTTATTAAATTTAATATGATCAAGCATTAAATATTAATGTAGTTTGTTTGCTTGTGTTCATGCAGACTGGGCGTCACGACGACGACGAGTAGATTAGGTTTATAAGTTTTAGTTGATGTTAGATATAGAAAGACTCGTGCGACATTAAAGCACCCATTTTGTAATACATTAATTCATATTATGAAAAATATTATTATTGCAAATGATCATGCTATATTGCCATTGCTTTTATATGTGCAATATTTTTTTTTTCAAAAATTGCAATGTCAAATTTAGGGATGTGGATTGACGTAATAATCAACTAAGAAATGTGGGATTTCAAAACAACAATCAACATTATATCTAAAAATCTAAATGAAATTTATGATGTGCACAAAGCAATGCAATAAAGTATTGTCATTCATAATGAACATGAAGTAATGCAATAAAATATAAAATGAAAAGTAGTTTAAGAATGAAAAGTACCTCATGCTTAGTTTGTTGTTTGATCCAAATGTTGAATGCAACTCAAAAATATTGTTTTAAGAACAATTCACGAACATCGCTTCTCCAAGAACTCAACTCCAAGAACAGCCCGAGAAAAATGCACGCGCTATTTTTTATGCATTTTTTATTTCTTTTATCTAATTTGGGACATCGGAATCCGACATCCTAACGCGTCGGATAGATGTCAGACACACATCGGACATATTTTTTGATCATTCTGTTAACAGACGTCGGACTCCGACAACTTTTAGAAACGTCGGATTCCGACGTCCAAGGATACGTCGAATGGACGTCGAATGAGCGTCAGACATCCGTCAGTGAAATTTTGACATCATTCTGTGTTTACAAACGTTGAAATCCAACTGAATTCTAGGATGTCGCATTCCGATAGCCACGTCAGAGCGTTTGCGACGTCTTTGGACGTCACAATCCGACGTCCATGTAGGACGTCTCATTGCGACATCCACATCAAACGTCGCATTGCGATGTCTAGGTCAGCACCTATTCCCGTCACTGAAATTTTGTTCTGTGGTGTCCGGCACGTTGTGCCTGTCGGACTACGACGTGTTTGAAAGTCGCCGGATTCCGACAACCTTATAGCAACATGTTTTTCCGACGTCCACGACGAATTAAAAAAAAATTAGGCTCACGATTCACGTCGTAAAACACGTCGCAAACCGTGGCGGGTGTTGTTGTGCAGGTTTATGCAACCAAAAAAAGAAGGCATTAAGTTGATTTTGCAGAGATGCACCAGGAAATAAAATGGAAAGATTACTCATTATGTACCAAATAGAGTGATCAAACCATATGATAGAAAAATTATTTTTGCATTTATCGTCGCATCTACACTTAAAGAAAGGTCTTTTTCAGTTCCAGATTCTAGCTTGATGAAGGTTCATTCTGTTAAAGCCAGTGTCAAAATGGCCTCTAGTTCTAGCCCAGGTATGCTCATAAGGACATCTTGAAGGTTCAAATCTGCTCATCTTGATGACAGTATCAAAGGCAATAGGAGTATCAAAAGAAGGATTCTTATGCAAGGCAGCAAGCTTGCATGCTTGGACTTCCACATCAGTGAGATGAACAAGAGCGATCCAGAGCTCAATCGAGATAGGTGTTAGGAAGTTGACAGAGGGAAGGCTCGAAAGTTTATAAGCAATTTTTGCAGATTTAAGCTCAATGATACGACTTGGTACCAATGGTACATGGCAACTATTGGCCTGACAAAATTCAAAGGCAGATTAATTTCCCACATCACAGATTTCTTGTGAGAAGGACTCTAACTCAGAAGCACTATCTTCATCAAGACCTTCGATAAAAATCAAAGGGTGAGGTGAAGTAGGAGCAGTAGTAGGGACAAGGGTACCAATAGAGGAGTCACCATTTTATTTTTCCAAGCAAGCAAATACTTTCCGAATATGCATATTACAGAACTTTTCTTCAGCAACAATTCGTTCAGTATAGTTTGAGAGGTCCATATAGATTTTTTCAATCATGCTAAGGGTTTTCTTCTTTTTCATAAAATTCGTATCCAATCCATGATGCACATCAAATCAACAAGGCAAAGAATTTTATCATCTGGGCCGGCAACATTACAAGTAGTCATATCATAAGCAGTAATCAATTTGTGAACTTCAACAACTTTCTTCATGCAACATATAATAGTCTGAACAAAAGGACTAGGAGGAGGAAGGGGCTCCCCATAGCCAAGAGTCACTGCATCATGAAACCATCCTATTCACTGCACCATACAACAGACCTTGTTAGCCATAAAATACAAGTCAAGGTAAAGGTTTGGTGCTACCTCGACCAAAGGGTAGCCGAGGTGGCATCAGAGATGCTAGAGAGAGAGTAACAAGATTTCACATAGTCCCCTCTTGACAAGTCAAGACCAAACCCTTTGAAACCTTCAATTTATAGCATAACAAGTAAAAATACAATTGTATAAAGTTTAACTATACAAAGTAGCATAAAGCGAAGCAAGTTTTAAGACGCCCAGCTGTTACCTGCCACCATCCCACACAAGTTAGTCGTGTGAGGAAGACGGGTGTCATAGTTGAGCATCAGTTGTTATTAATGTCCGAAACAAGATTCAGTACTTTATCAGCTAGATTGAATAACAAGAAGTACGTCCAATCTTCCCAATCGTTCACTTTCTAGATTAGCAACATGTTTCACTCTTTAATGAAGCCGTATCAGGGCAGAAGCCATACTGATCAGTAAAAGAGCAAAAAGAAACATATTAGGTTCACAAGTGCATTCTATATGTAAGCAACTGTTTCTCATTACACAAATGGACAATGACTTGACATTGGTCACAGTGCTAGGTACTAGAGCATCTCCATGTTATACTAGCCCCATGGATTTCCCGTATCACTTTATTCGGGAATCCAAGCACCGAACTACTTGGGCAATTCCATGCCATTCAAGTGTACCATAGTCGATCCCTGTAAGAGTACGTGACTTAACTTATAATAACTGGACTTAAGATGCCGAGAAAAAAATTCCTTCAATAACTCACGCATATGTTAACCAATACGCATGCATGACTATCAGTTATCAGATATAATACCCAAAACCCATTACAAGCAGGATTTATAGTATCATGACCAATGCACGAATAATAATGAGTAAGGCTTCTCACCGTATCAATGATATTCCATATTGCATTGTACCTGAATGTGAGTTGAAGTAATCTCGTGCGAACTGTCCATCTTCAGCTGCTTACTAAATCACCTACATGCCAAAAACATTCAAATCGAAAGTATAGGGTTACCCATAATGTACTTTTTAAAGCTTCATAGTGTCATCACCAATAATTGCTTGTTTTTTTTATGAAAATTAGTGACATGACTTTTGGGTTATGTGCATTCCCCACCGCATACAGATTGTCAACGATCATAAGCATTCATCTCAAGCTCATATAATCATACAAAGCATACTTTTTGCTGCCAACTTTCCCATACTCAAAGATACTATCATATAGGTTATCACAGGTAAATAACCTCATAGTTACTATCACATCAAGAGAGCATTAGTAAAAGCAATACAATATTACACCACCAATGCTTTTCCACTGGCAATCATGAGCATTCCCTTTTATCACAATCCCGGTATGGTAGAGCACCATGAGAGCAAGATGGAGAGAGAGAGAGAGAGAGAGAGAGAGAGAGAGAGAGAGAGAGAGAGAGAGAGAGAGAGAGAGAGAGAGAGAGAGAGAGAGAGAGAGAGAGAGAGAGAGAGAGAGAGAGAGAGAGAGCAAAAAGCATGAGGGAAAGTGAATAGGGTTGTGTGATTTCCCTCTTTATAGAACTAGAGGACACTTAGGTGTACTAAGTGCAAATTGCTGCCAGTGGCCCCAAACAATTGAAGAGAAGGAGCAGATGCATGAGTATCCTTATCATTCGATAATAGGATCTCTGTACACAATAATCTGTACCAGCTTTTCAGCTAGCTCCCTAAGTCAGTTTATGACCAACCCTGGTATAACACATTAGAAGGCTCTCATTCGAGTCATGAGATATCTTTGAGCTACTATGGACTTTTGCATTTGTTATGGAGCAGTCGAAAATGACAAACTCAATTTACTCAGTCGTTATACAGATGCAAGTTGGGCAAGAGACATAGACACATGTAAATCTACTTTTGGATTTACATTCTTCCTCAACAATGGTCTTATTTCCTAGAACAGTCGCAAGAAATCTTTGATAGCTCTATCTTCTACAGAATCGGAGTATATCGTAGTCTCATAGGCTACAAAGGAAGCAATTTGGTTGAGAAATTACTTTAAGATTTCAATCTGAATTAATATGCTTTGACATTACTATTTTGTGATAATCAAAAGGCCATTGCCTTGTCAGCCAACTCCAGATTTCATTTTAGGAGTAAGCACATTGAACTCAAGTATCATTGTCTCAAAAGCAAAGTTCTCGACAAAGAGGTCAGATTGCAGTACTGTCAAACGCAAGATATGATAGTAGATATTTTCACCAAAGCTTCAAGCTTGGATGCACAAAAAAAGTTTTGTGTAGAACTAAGTTTGAAGGTCAAGGCATTCATGGATTCAGATTAAGGGGGAGTGTTGGATTATTCTCCTATTAATCGACTAATCAACATTTTAATTTTCATCCAACTTTTATCCAGACCTGCAAATTTCTTCGTGTTTTTACACAGTTTGCATTACTACTCGAAAACGGCTCATAGTGTCAACATTTTTGGGATTGTTGCCTTTCGGGATTTTCTCTCACTTTGGCTTTTTCGCAAAATGTCAGATGTCTTAAATGTTAAGGAAATAACTTTGGCGAGGACCTTCAAAGTTTTCACATTTTTTGCATGACAGTTTATGTTCAATTCAGAGTTACAATTACTCAGAGATAGCTCGGAGCACGCAGATTTGATCCGCAATTTCTTTGTGCTCATTTTCATTTTGATTTGTTTCTTTTACTGAATCAATCTATCTTTTATTGCGTTCAGTATCATGTCAGTTTGAATGCTTCTCAGTAATGCTTTTGTAACTAATAATTGTATTATTTGTTTGATAATTCAATGCTTTAATATTTGGCTACGTAATCACTGTAGTAAAAATGATTTCAAAGTTACTATAAGATCGAATGTGATTTTATCACTATTGTTTTGTTCGAATTTGATAGGCGTAGTGCACCTCGCTTTGTTGTTAAATGTGATGTTCCATCCACAACAGACATCATGTCAATTCCTAGCACAAACAGGGTGGCTGAATGGATGAATCTTGCAGAGCCTTTGCTCACAACAATGGGGATCCACAAGCATGCTATAAAGTCCTAAATCCAACAATCCTATTCTAAGTATGCCAATCACAAGCAACACAAGGGAACTTGATGGTGGACAAACCAACCCAACCAAACCTAGATTGAACGGATCTAGCCCCCAAGCTATGGATCAATCACTCAAAGAGGAATGAGGCATTACACCAGCAGCATCCTGCCACCGATCATGCTATCAAGCATACACTAGTGAGAGCCCAATAGGTATACTTATACCCTCCAAGGCCCATGCACCACTAGTAGTGCACTGTGACACCTCATTGGACACCTCTGCAGCCTATTTGGGCCACATCATCCAGTTCTCCAATGACTCACTGATAGACCCATACCAATCCACCATCAAGTGTTTAGGCCTACAACCATTAATTATGACCATGTACACATAAGGGCCCCAAATCCCTTATAGTCACAATTAACTTACGGCTTGTCGGTCTACCGGTCCCTAGGATGGGCACGCTACCCGAGACCAGTCATGGGCATGACATTCTTCCTCCCTTATTCAAGTTCTATCCTCAGAACTTAAAACAGGAGAAGTTCCTCCTTAAGCTTCCTTGTTGTTCCCAGGAATCATTATTGTCTGTACATCCCTTCCATCGAACAGATGCTCGGTAACTATATGATTTCACAATCATTTAGTTCTTGTATCCAAGATCTTTCCGGGTTCAACTGGAGACACACCCACTGATTCATTCAACAGGTCCAATCGATCTCCAGATCCAAGATGCTCTCCTTCACGTAGACTCTTTCAGAGACGGCTTACGTGAAATACGGGATGCACTTGAGATCCATTCGGGAGTTCCTGATTGGTAAGCTAAGGATCTGATCTTTTTCAAGACCTTAAACGGTCCTCTATATGTAGGGGATGATTAGTAATGCTAGCTGATACGTATTACACTTGAATTCATCGAAATTCTCAAAAAATACCCAACCCCACCACTTGGAAGTCTCTCGGTGATCTTTTCAGGCTTGCATAATATCGGTCCCCATCATGGGTACACTAGACATTCTCACGTGCAAGCTGTAGCATTTTCCTGCATATAATGTAGGAAATCTGCTACTTTTTGAACTTTGAACGCCCGAGTCTCTACCGCAATGGGTGATATAGGTTAAAAACTATATGTAAGCACGCACAGGCTATAACCGGTAGCCAAATGCGTTGTGACTTATAAGTAATACATCTCAACCATAATATCCATAATTAAGATTATATTGCTGATTTCCAACAACTAACTAGAAGTAGCGTTTCTGACACGGTTAGTTGTATCAGATTTAGAAAATATTTAAATGTCTCGGTGTGGTACCAAAACACCACATTTAATCTGATTCTAAATCAATTTTAGGTCAATAAGCAATTCTCAATGAGAAATTACTATAACCCAACGAGAAATTGTCTCAAACACAGTTCTCATCAATATGCCTATGTACCAACAACTAGTTTATGCATGCAAATAAACTTAGTTCATGGAATACTTTGTAGATCCACAAGATTAAAAGTTTGTACATAAGGTTTTAATGATCCCACAAGATTCACTACATAACATATCTCTACAGATAACTCCTGATCTGTACTTAGCACTTTCATAACCAAGAATCATGTAACTTGGTTATTCTCTAAAAGAGAATATTTCTCAAAGAGTGCTATTTCACATTCAGTATCTCAATCGAAGATAATCTCAAAAGAATATAATGTTAGCATGAACTTTCTTCCTTGCATCAACCCACGGATCTCAATCCATACTAAGATCAAGTTGTTTGCTTCCAGTAAGGAACAGTTTTTTTCAACCACCTCCCATCTTGCAATAGTATTACCAAGTTAAATCTTCAAATCTAATATCAACTATAATCCA
Organism: Diphasiastrum complanatum; assembly: GCA_029204225.1. Classification (NCBI taxonomy): domain Eukaryota; kingdom Viridiplantae; phylum Streptophyta; class Lycopodiopsida; order Lycopodiales; family Lycopodiaceae; genus Diphasiastrum; species Diphasiastrum complanatum. The sequence goes on along the minus strand of MU832827.1, from coordinate 9,237 downwards.
TAAAGGATTTATGTAATATCTGATTATACTATCGTTCCTGATATATAAAACAGGTCCATTATCTATAACAGATTCCTCCTGGAATCTCTTAAAAGATGTTTCTCCTTGATAACTCTCTTTTCTTCCTACTTCTCCCCCCTTTTTAACAGGAAACGACACGAGTTTCCAAGGGGAGCAGATCATTTAAGATTTTCCCAGGAGAAGAGTCTAAGAAGAGATCCGAGAAAATCTTGAAACCAAAATAATCTTGCATCATTGTTAGTGAATACCAATGATGTCCCAACATAGTGATTTAGAAAAAGATTTTCTTTATTACCAAGCTGGAAAAATTGACCTGTAAATCAGAAAAGGATTTTTTGAAGATATAAGTAAGAATAACTGTTTACAAAGAACTGTCTTTAACCATTTTTGTGATGTTATCCAAGGTCAACTGGTAAATAGAATTACCTTCCAAGGAATCACGGAAAAGCGAGTCAATTCATGTGTTAAGAGATTCACCAATAATCTTTATAAAGAAATAGCTTACCGGGTTTCCGATTTTGTAAATTTGAGATATACAAGAAAGGGGTCATGACCAATATTTCAAATTTTTGACAAAACACCTATTTTATGACCGATAGTATTTGGCATCACTAAGACTTACGGCCATACCATGGTCAACTGATCCAGTTAGTTTCAGATCTTCATTTTGGAATTGTCTACGTCCCATACCACAAGTTCTTCCGCCATGAAGGCCCTAAAAAATCGACGAAATTTACTTTTTTTTATTTTGGGACGTTGCTTGGCCAACGATTTATCAAGTCATTAACAACTTTGGGACTTTCAATTGCTGGAAAAATTTCCAGTTGTTAGCCCAAGCTGTATAACATAATGGCTTATAATTGAATAGATTTTGCATTCGGTTTTTTCTATTCATTGCACTAATGAAATTCCTACACATCGTGGTCCATAATTTGCAACCATGTGTTTTGATATTACAGGGGGCCATCACGGTCGAGTGATGTCGGACGAATTTTCATTTGCCTCCCCTTCTTTAGAATTTTATTCAATCCATTTGCATTAAAAAATCCGAAATAATTGTCGTTCGATTAATTCATTATGGGTATACTTTCCTAATCGTGCAATGTCCACAAAAAACATAGCGTTTAACGGAAAATAACTTGCTCATAGAATTTTTACCAAAGATTTTGCAAAATGGAACCAATGCAACAAATACTCGAAAAAAAAGCATTTCATGAATCGAAATCTCATTCAAACGATATTTTCGGCCATTAAGATCTAAGTTAACTGCAATGATTAAAAAGTGCAAATAACCACCAATCGAAAAACCATTGAGTAAAGCATCCAGCTTCTCCCCCTTCTCCCCTTCTCAATCTACCTACATAACACACTCATACTCAAGTTTCTCAAAACTAAAACTTAAGTATGACACCTAACACACCCAACATGAACTTGTGAATCACCAAGAAACCACCATGCAAATCCCTGTAAGAAGCCACCAACACTCGCAAACCAGTGATTAGTCTTTTTTGTGCTTCCTTTCCTGCTTTTCCACTGGTTTAAGCCAAGACTGGCTCAATAAAAAGCAAAAGACAGCCAACAAAACCACCTAAATCACTGTTATAATGAACAAAAAAGTCGTAAATACCATCAATTCACTCTTATTGATCCCGTTGCTAACGGAAAGGTGTCCCTAATGAAGTAAACGACAACACAAATGAATTGAAAATCGGAAATTTACTTCTGAAAACCAATATGAAGTGTCTAAAAATTGAACCGATTGTACACCTGGTAGTGCACTTACCACACAATTGATTATACTTCAGACAAGGAAATCTACGGGAAGCATAATCCGCACTTTCACCGCATCGTTGCATACTCCACTGAATTCTCGAAATAGTGTCAAGATTCCATATCACACAACGGAAAAATTATCACAATTCGAGATTTCTTCATGAACCACAAATAAATGGCGAAACAAGCTTAGAATTGGCTTTGATACCAATATAAAGTCCTAAATCCAAGGATCCTATTCTAAGCATGCCAATCACAAGCAACACAAGGGAACTTGATGGTGAACAAACCAACCCAACCAAACCTAGATCGAACGATCTAGCCCCAAGCTATGGATCAATCACTCAAAGAGGAATGAGGCATCACACCAACAACATCCTGCCACCGGGTCTGCTGTCAAGCATACACTAGTGAGAGCCCAATAGGTACACTTATACTCTCCAAGGCCCATTGCACCACTAGTAGTGCACAAGTGACACCTCATTGGACACCTCTGCAGCCTATTTGGGCCACGTCATCCAGTTCTCCAATGACTCACTGATAGACCCATACCAATCCACCCATCCAAGTGTTTAGGTCCTATAACCATTAATTATGGACCATGTACACATAAGGGCCCCAAATCCCTTATAGTCACAATTAACTTACGGGTTTTGTCGGTCTACCGGTCCTTAGCATGGACACGCTACCCCGAGGACCAGTCATGGGCATGGACATGTGCCTTCTCAACTAAAATCAATATGGACTTCATCACAATGGCCTTTAATACTTGGGATGAGGCCAAATCCAAGTTTTTTATCACCTTTCAGGGAGCTACCACTAGGTGCGAGCTTATGAGACGCCCCTTCGCTGCCATAGGAAATTTCTTATGGGACACATGTTAACCCAAATCATAAGCATGGCAAGTCAGTTATCAAGCCATTTATGACCACATCATTGAACTGTACCACACCAATGATGTTACTTGGTAGAGGCCATTAGAGATCCAGCTTCTAGGCTGCCGCCCAGTTACTGAATAACTTTCTGATGATTTGGCAACCTTTGGAAGAAAAGGATCTCATCCCAGGTCCTCCATCGCTTGGTTGAATATAACTATAAGCTAGATAATGGTGCCCTGGGAACCTTTATGGACTAGTACAAAATGGTCTTTGGGGAGCTAAAGAGAGCCATTGAGGGTAACTCCAAACAACAGTTCATTGTTGCTCTCTTCTGTCCTCCTTAGATGCATCGTACTTAGATAATAAAGTTCATGGATTTCGTGTTGAGTCTAATCACCAATGAAGTAGTACTAGCTAAATCTAGCCACCTATGAAGTAGTACTAGCTTAATCCCTCCCGCCAACATCCAGTACGTGCTGAGGTCTAGCCACCTATAAAGTAGTACTAGCTGAATCCTCCTGCCAGACATCCAGCACAATAGAGTTGTAGACATGTACACAACGAGATTGTCATTCTTGACCTACAACCACCCCCCCACTGCCATTCGCACAGAACTCCGTATCCCCCCATCCACTGTAGCCTCCCTAGCCTCTGATTCCTCATAAGGGCCTTCTGTGACAATTGGATCTTCTATTCCAATTTCAGTTGCCCAAGCCGCCTCACCCCCACAACACAAGCTACTTTCACCAGGCACCTAGCATTTATGGATATGTTCGATGATTCGATCCTCTAGGGGCAAATGAACGTTTTGTGATGCCCTTGAGTCTAGGACCCCTTTGAACCAAAATCCCCCGAAATGGAATTCGGACAATTTCATGAAACTATGACACTTTTGATTTAGCACAACAGATGCAAACAAATTAACAAGGCAGATCCACAAGATCAAGCACCAGATACTTTAGGGGTCGCTCAGCGGTTGTATCACCAAAGTGGTTCGTTGCCACACTGCCAGATAGGTTATGAAGGAGAAGACATCTTTGATAGGAAGATCCACATGCAAAGATACAAGGCCAATCACGACAAGTTCCTAAATCGACCATTCCTCCTCATGTTGTTGCTACTACAACCTTGGATTCTGGTGACGCACTTGGACTTAGTTTCACACCTTGCGCGAGTGATCCAGAACATGATGGATGAAAAGGACTATTATGGAAAAGCGCATCTCCGAATTGGGTTCTAAAAGTATGCTAATTAGCCAAAAGGTCATTCAGTTGAATAGAGAGTTGAACATCGCCAAACAACACGAAGAAAAATCTGAAGCGAAACTAAAGAAGGCACAACAACATTCAGATGCCTTGGAAAAATAGTCGGAACTCTCCAGAATGCGCTTACTATTGCACAAGACCAAGTTGACCAGGCTGTTCAGATGCCAAACAACAGGTGTTGCTACTAAAAGGGCAACTGGACATGGGCCTCTCTTGACCGATAAAGGATCCAAGGAGAATTGGATGCCACCCACGACCGAGGCCTTACGCTTATTTGCAAATACAAATGCCAGATCATCCTATTTCACTAGAGGAGATCCGATACTTGTTTAAGAAGGTCGAGACTTATTATACCTCATTGGCTGATTCCAAGATGTCTTTGATAGATTCAAACAGACAACATAGTCTGAGTTAGTAAAGGCAAAATTCATAATTGCTCAAATCTTAGAAATGACACCCTAGATTCTCGTGCCAATAATGTCAGCATTCTCACCTTCACAACAAGATCAGGGGAAAAATGGATACAAGAATGGATCAAGGGGCAGAAGAAGAACCACCCACGGCTTCTCAAGCCACAGACGCAGGGCCATCAACATCAAATGCCAGACCATTGTTTCAGAAACCTATTACCATCGATGGAACAGATCTAGACATTTTCTACATCAAGCATCCACAAGAGTTTGGAGGGGTGGATGGGTTATCAAGTTTAAGACTTTGAAGATTGAAACGGGCAAAGAATTGGATAAGCTAACAACATTGGGTGAGCACCCACCATCGCGCAGAACAATTTTTTAAAAAGTCTAGATTCATTAAGGAGTTTTGTAATGAGCCCTCACCAGCTTAGGGTGGATCCATATTACATACCAATGACGCACATTAATCAAATGGTTAGAGATTTGGGAGTACCCAATGGATCAAATCACAATCCATACTCCAAATTGGTCCATATATTCACACTACACTATAGTTGGTCAATTGTAGTGGATTTCAACCGAGCCCTACAAGCTTATGGATATGAGTACAGATCTTCACCAGATCGACCATTAGGTAGTATGCTATATTTGCAAACGACTTGACCAAGTTGGCGTTAGATTCAACTAGATGGATGATCACTTACCAACATTGGCATTCGATCCAAATATCCCTATGGCGTCCAACAAAGTCCAAGATGAATTGTGCTAGCCAGATTGTAATATTGAGCCGTGATGTTGGGGTGAATCTTGGGAGTCCAGATTTATATCATAGGACGACAATCGAATTCGGATTTTTGACACAAATAAGTGCTTCTTTCCGCACAAGAACCGATTTCAATCCAGAGTGCCTGGAAGGGTTCATGGAAAAAGTGCAATACCACTTAATAAAGGTTCGAAGAGAGGCCGACTAGAGCCCAAAATAATAAATCTTGCGAAGGTGTCAATGGGACCCACCACCAGTTTTGGTGGGGAATACTGTTGGAGGGTTTGCGGGTATCGAGACAACTCTAACCCTAGTTAATAAGTGAGAGGGATTTGGCACCCTATGTGTGTAATTCAACTTATGATCACCTAGTTATTTGATTAGTTAAAAGTCAATAAAAGGACTTTAGGTCTCTTTTCATGGGACTTTTAATGTCGCGAGGCCTAAAAAGTCAAGTTAGTGAATAAAATAGGGGCTCCACCAAAACTCAAATTCAAATTGGTTCCCTCCAATTCTTGGAATGGGTTCTCTCACTTTTTCAAATTTGAATAGTTAGGGAGGTAGAAATTGGCCAATAGGATATTGAGGCCAATCCACTAATATAGTCCTTGCTCTCCATCTTTTTTCCTCTAACTCTCATATTTTCTTTGGATTTGCTATTTGTTAGATTTGATACTTATTGGGATTGATCATTCTTATGTTTTCTTGTGAGAGAGAAAGGGAGAGAGAGAAGAGTAAGTTTCTATCATTTGTTGTGGATTAGTGTTAATGGATGTAGTTTTTATGCTAAGGCTAATGGATCTTGGAGTTAGCATGACAACTAGCTTCATCTCTTTGATGCTTGTGTGCTGCTTGGATCTAGGGTTGAGGATAGGATAGGAAATGCCCACTACAGTGCCACGTAACTGACACATGCATCGAGACTTGGTCCCGTCATGATTGCCTTGCCATGAGGACTACGTTTAAAAAGAAATCACCATGTATATACTGACATATGTTTTTGAATACAGTAATTCCACTTTGACAGCTTTGGTGGTCATTTGCTTTATTACTCTCTTAAGTTGGTCTTGGTTTCTTTGTCTGATAGCATAACTACACACAATTTAAGATCCTGTCAATGGTTTCAGATGCAGGCTTATGATGTGCACCGGTTGCATGCTACAACCAAATTTTTGGCAATAGGAATTTGAAGAGCTGACAAGGCTATATTTGTAATGACGGAGTAGGATCGAGAAAGCCTGACCATAGTTTTGAGTCTTAGGTGATCAAGGAAGAGAAAAGTAGAGCAAATCTTAGGCAATTCTCACAGGCTAACTAAAGGGAATTTGGTATCTTGTGAGTGTGCTCTCTTGCAGAAGCTTTGGAAGAAAAGTGAACTGTATGCCGTCAATTTTCTACCAAATTCAATGTTGACCTCAACCAAGCTGGAAATTGTCAGAACAATTTTAGATAAGATTGTGGAAGTCTTCAAGAAGTAAGTCTTCTTGGTGAACTAGGCTTTTCAAAGCTAAAGTGGTGGATATCTCTCTCCACACAATCCTTTTTGGAGTTGTAAAATGTTAAGAGCCGACAAGGCTCTGCGTTTGTGATGACAAAAGTAGGATCAAGAAAGCTGATCATAGCCTTCAGTCATAGGTGATCGAGGAAGAGAAAATGAGCATATGAAAAAAATTTAGAAAAGGTGGCGGTCAAAGAGCAAAGGGTATAGTTGGATCTAATCCATTATGACTTGTGTGGACCCATGAAGACAATGACCAATGGAGGTTCACTTATTTCATGACGTTTATTGATGATTATTCTAGAATGTCCTGGATTTACTTCCCAAAGAAGAAGCCAAATGCATTTGATAAGTTCAAAACTGTCAAGACATTGGTGGAGACTCAAATGGGGAAAGAAAGTGATGAATATCAAATCAAGGCATTGGAGTGATCCCCATCAATTAGCTTTTGGTAAAATGTAGTTGATCCAACATGTGCGTTACATGCCAAACTTAACACCTGAAAGTAGAATTTTTCTATGACAAATGCTTGATAATGGACATGAGCCATAAGTACAAAGCAAGATAGCTGTTAAGGGCTATGCTCAATGTAAGAGAATAGATTATGAGGAGACTTTCACACCTGTGGGAAATGGACCACCTAGAGTGTCGGAAAGAGGTACGTGAAAGATAGGTCGAACTAAAAAAGAAACAAACTTGAATGAAAAAATATTCTAACGACAAGAAAGAAAACTTATCGAGCGCAGCACATAATAAACTATCTTCCTCTTCTCTATGCTTGACTACACCTATCAATTTCGCAACAGAAAACAATAGTGGATAGGAATCACGTTCGACCCTTATAGTAACTAACTTTGAAATCTTCAGTACTACAATGATTATGTAGCCAAACAATAAAGCATTGAATCACAAGACAAATAATTAGTCGTGAAGAACTATAGAAAGCATGCATTCCTGAGACAAAGCTGAACGCAATAAAAGATAGTATTGATTCAGTATGAAAATGAAACAGAAGTAAAGGAGTAACAATAAGTTGCGGATCGAAGGCACATAGTCTATGCTATCTCTGAGCGGCTAAAATGAAAGCTCTGAATTAAGTGCAATGCCTGATGAGCAGTAGCGCAATAGCAATCTCTAAAACAACTCTAAGAAGTGAGCTAGAATGCTCAGGAGTGTTCAAGCTCGCAGGCTTGAGAGAGAGAGAGAGAGAGAGAGAGAGAGAGAGAGAGAGAGAGAGAGAGAGAGAGAGAGAGAGAGAGAGAGAGAGAGAGAGAGAGAGAGAGAGAGAGAGAGAGAGAAGAGAGAGAGAGAGAGAGAGAGAGAGAGAGAGAGAGAGAGAGAGAGAGAGAGAGAGAGAGAGAGAGAGAGAGAGCTAACTATTCAAATGCTTCTTTGATCTTCTGAACTTCTTTGATAAAGAGATGTATGAATATGAAAAGCTATATACTAAGCAATTAGGTCGATGTGATTGTCAGTTGGCTGGTGTCCGCTAGCATTCCTCCAGTTCCTTCTAAGAAATTGATTGCTAATAAGTGGTGGAAATTGGTTGTAAACAGTCTGTTTGCATAAATGAACTAGAACTGTCACGCTTCAAAAATGAACTAAAACTGCCACAGGTGACAGTGTCGCTAAAAGGTGACAGTGTTGGGTTTTTGCAAAAAGCCCGATAGTGTCCTTAAATCTCATTTAGGGTAGCCCCACACTTTGCCAGAGTCATTTTCTTAACATTTAAGGCACTTTGAAAAAAGCAAAAAATGTGACTTTGCATTTTTACTCGCAAATGAGGACAAGCAAAAAATGTGAAAAAGACGACATTGTTGTCAAACTTCGTGTATTTTTGCAGCCTGTGTAAAAACACTTGTAATTCTACAGACTGTATAAAAACACGAGAAAGTCCACACAATGGATAAACAATGGATGAAGATAAAACCAATTAGTCGATTAGTAACAAGGAGAATAATCCAACACTCCTCCTTAATCTGAATCCTTGAATGCCTTGACCTTCAAACTTAGTTCTACACAGAATCTTCTGTGTGCTTCCAAACTTAATGCTTTGGTAAAAATATATGCTGTCATATCTTGCATCCTACAGTACTGCAATCTAACCTCTTCATTGAGAAATTTGATTCTGATGAAATGATACTTTAGTTCAATGTGCTTACTCCTAGAATGAAATCTAGGGTTGGTTGATAAAGCAATGGCACTTTGATTATCACAAAATAATGTCGTCGGAGCATATTGATTCAGACCGATATCTGAAAGTAAGGTTCTCAACCAAATTGCTTCCTTTGTAGCTTGAGAGGTTGTAATATAATCTGATTCAGTGGAAGATAGAGCTATTGAAGATTGCTTGCAACTCTTCAAGGAAATTGGACCATTGTTGAGGAAGAAAGTAAATCCAGAAGTGGATTTACAAGTGTCTACATCTCCTGTCCAACTTGCATCTGTGTAAGCACTGAGTAAATTGAGTTTGTCATTGCCGATTGTTCCATAACAAATGCAAAAGTCCATAGTAGCTCGAAGACATCTCATGACTCTGATAAGGGCCTTCCAATGTGTTACACCAGGATTAGTCACAAACTGACTGAGAGAGCTGACTGCAAAAGCTCTCATTGGTACAGATACA
>MU832826.1:0-65808 GCA_029204225.1 Diphasiastrum complanatum | reverse complement strand
CCTTTCACTTTCTCTGTGACTGACCACTTACTCATTTCACTCTCAGTACAGCCATCACTCCATCGCTATCATCTACGTCTACCTACATCTCTCTTACAGGACTCACTATCTATCCCTCTCTTTCAGCTGTCTACTGTCACGCTTCCCTCTGAGGTCTCTACTAGCTTTCTCTACTCTTCGCTACCACATCCATTCTGTCTGATTTGCGACTTCTTGAAATTGGAAGAAGGTGACTCGACAAAGTAAAAGATTGGAACCGGCAGTGTGAAAGGAATTTGGTGCATTTACAGAAAATATTCAAAGTGACTTTGAAACAATGAATTACCTATTGGACCAGACATGTTGAGAAAAAGACCTTAGCCTATGGACAGTCTCTTGAAACTTAAGTCAGAGTAAAAAGACTGAGGTAATTTTCATTGCTCATCTCTGTTTTTACTTAGGTCCTAAATCACTTCATAATACAAATAGAAGATGAGTAAATGTTATTCCGTGTATTATTTCAATGACTATGAATGGAATTCAAGAATGGGAATCCGATTAGTCTATGTATACTAAATGTGTAATGTAGTAAGAGATGACTAACAAATTTACCTTCTGCAGTAAGAATTATAGTTTTATAGTCAGTAATAATTCACTGATTTACTATCTGAGGTTAAAAAAACAGACAACATAAAAATAGATATCAGTTTCTATTTTGGTTTACAGAATATGCTTTATGCTTAACAAACATAATGGCAATTTACAAGCATAACAAATCTCATATTGATGATCAATTGAAAAACATGGAAAAGCTACCGCTCAAAGTGGTTGAAAAACACCATTAGAGCTATATATATATTATATATATCCAAAACCACATACATTATCATGACAAAACCATTGAAAAAGATGGTCAAGCTTTCGTAGATAGATCATGGCAATTGCATCAAAGATTGAATCAAATTAAGTTTGCTTGATTGGAGAGAATACCATTTATATTATTGAAAAGAATATTTGAGATGGATTACTTATGAGATGAATGGGTTCAAACTTAAGCTATCTTCTAGTATAATCTATGGCAATATCCGAACTAGAAACCCAATGACTAGCTTCATAATCATACCAGAACCCCGCTATAGTATTATGAACACTTCTAAGCAACACACCAAATGTACCACAACTCACTTGCAAAGTGTCCTATAAAAGCACGTGAGCTTTGATCTATCCTTCTTTTTGCCACTTGAAGAAGCATCCACTTGATCTTGCCCTTTAGACCACTTACTTTTGGTTTTGCCCTTTGTGAACATAGCATCCTCTTGAAGTGTTGATGTAGATCCACCTCTTGCTTGAAGCCTATATTCCTCATTGATCAAGATCTCTTGAAGATCCATCAAACTTGGCAAAGTCTTTTGAATAGCAATACTTTGAACAATGTTAGCATGAGCATCCAACAAGCCATTAAGAATTACTTGAAAAAAGCTCTCCTTCCTTAATGCTTTCATCAATGCAAGCCAACTCATCATTCAATGATTTCATTCTCAAAACAAAAGTACTTGGACTTTCTTCATTCTTTTGCAAACAAGAAAAGATTTGCCTTCTTAGAGTCAACACTCTAGAATTAGACTTGGATTCATAAAGCTTCTTCAATGAATTCCAAGCTTCCAAAGATGATGTGCACTTACCAACTTCCTTGAGAAGTTCATTGTTAACATTCATCTTTATCATGTGTAGAGCCTTCTTGGACCTCTTGTCATACCTCACTTGATCTTGTTGTGTTGTTGGTCTCTCTTCCAAACCTACAACAATATCCAAAACATCTTTCATCTCAAGAAGTGACTCCATCCTCACTTTCCACAATGAATAGCTACTTGAGGTAAGCCTATCATTGGCTTCCAACATGACTCCAGTTGAGGTTGTCATGTAGCAATGACCTGATCTTCTCTTTCAACCTGTTTCAATGCACAAAGCACTCCTTTGAACAACAACAAATGCTCTCAAAAGAAATCACCAAGATTTGAAACTATCTCAAAAATTCTCTTCTAGAACTTATACCAAGCAAATCAACACATAGAATCATGGAATCTTGATCAACCTATGATCTATCCTCAATCTAATGACTTTTGCCACTTCCTAAGATTGAAACACACTCAAATGAATTCCAGCAACCTCACTATCTAGAGATCCAATCAAAATTAGGGTTTTGACAAAATCACAAAAATTTGATTATTCTAAATCTACATGCAAATGCTTGAAAAATTGATATGCAATCTATAAGCCATCACTTAGGCTGATCCAATGATCCAAAAAACGGCCAAATCCAATATGTGAAATGAAAAATCAGAATTGATCAAATTTATAGACTTATATAGGGTTTTGGTCTACAGAAGATCCAATCTACAAAAGCAAGAAACTCGATTTTGATGTAGAATCCTCTCTAGCATGCTCTAGACTTGATATCTTCACCAAATCATTGATAGATCTAATTTCTTCCTTCATAACCTAAAACACAAGCTCTGATACCATGTGAAGGATCTCAGATACTTAAGATTCAATCCACTTAAATGATCTTTGGTTAGAAAGAGAAATACACTACCAATCTCACCAATGTAGAAAAATCAGCATCTACACACAAAATGAGATGCAAACACTAATAGAACTTGATCAAACTTGAATGAAATGATAAAGTATTGTTGATGTCCATAAAAAACCAGCAAGTTACTGTATTTCACACGTGTGGATCCAAAAATAACAATAAATGACCATTCTACACATAGATTTGCAAGCAATCACCAAGATAGTGCACCAATGGATAGTAGAACCCAAGAGAACCATGTACAAGCATGAAATGAGATAGAGAAGAGAGAATATAGCTCTCTCCACGAGTTACATCCTTTTATAACAGGTCCAAACCCTATTTGGCCAATTGCCTTTCCCTCCAAAATACAAACCCTACTATTTTTGGGTCTAGATTCAATGTACCCAGCTATTCAAATTTGAATCTACTCAAACTCGCATTATAACTTTCCCACACTTTCAAAAAGTGTTTATTCAAATGACATTTAGACTAATGAGCTTTGAAAAGTCAATCTTTAAGTCTAAAACAAGCTTTGGCTTCAATATGCCAAATATGGAAATATAGCAAATGGAAACTAGTTGAATCTTTCACACAAACTAGCTACATTGTCTTGCAATATCTTATTGTTGGAGTTGTACTAGAAATCTTGGCTGGTTTTGCTGATGGAAATGAAGCTAATGGAGGTTCATTATATCACTCATCCATGATCAAGTTCTCAAGTGTTGAGCTACTTGATGCCAATGTTTGGAGATTGTCAATTTTTGGTGAATTCATGGTCATTTTCTTGTGTCAAGTAGATCTTGAATATGGACTAGTTCAACCTACTTGGTTTATGGAGTCATGTGGTGCTGGATTTACATCATTGATGTACTCAGCTACTCATGGATTTCCAAGGTTTGATGGTTTCTTGTGGCAAGATGGAGATGGAGGCTCATTCATGGAGTTTTATGGTGGAGACATATCAAGAAAGGACAAAGTTGGAGGAGACAAGCAAGAAAATGGTCATTACTCACATTTATTGTTTGGATGCTGTAATTTTCTAGAGAGTTTAAAGTTTGGAATATGGAGGAATCATTTCATTCACATTCTATTTGGTTATTCATGTTCTGGTTATATCTTGATGTGTAAAATTGATGTAAGAAATAGCGAAGCATCCAATTTGGACACTATTCTCTATATCAATTATGAAAGATACTTTAGAACCTTAGAAAGAAGATCTATACTTAGGATGGGGATCATTCTAAAGTTGGATCAAAGTAGTATGGTTAAAACTATGCCAAAGCTAGTTGAAGAGGGAGTGTGAGAGATTTCAACTAGTTTAGTCTAGTTTAGTCATATTTTGGTAAATTGTCAATATGAGGCCAGAACTCATTTTAGACTTAGAGATAAACTTTTTGAAGTTATATTAGTTTACAATAAATTCAATAAACACTTTTTGAAAGTGTGAGAAAGTTGGTAGCCGAGTTTGAGAGAGATTCAAATTTGAACTTTGCGTACTTTGAATCTAGACTCAAAAATAGTAGGATTTACATTTTGGAGGGAAAGCCAAGTGGCCAAATAGGGTTTGGACACTCTACAAAAGGATGTAACTCATGGAGAGACACATCTTCTCTCTTATCTCTCTCATTTCATCATTATACATGGTTCTCTTTGGGTTCTACTATCATTGGTGCACTCTCATGATGTTATCTTGCAATTCTATGTGTAGAATGATCATTTATTGCTGTTTTTGGTTCCACACGTGTGAAATACAATAGGGTACTATAATTGTATGGATAAAAACTATATCTTATGCTTTGGTTCATGTTTGATCAGTATCTCTTAGATTTTGCATCTCATTTTGTATGTAGATGCTGATTTTTCTACATTGGTAGGATTGTTGGTTTGCTCCTTATTGTAACCAAAGATCAGGGACATGGATTGGATCTTGAATGATCTGAAATCCTTCACATAGACTTGGTCACTTAAATCATTCTTCTATACAACACATGTCTAACAGTCTATTGTACTTGATCTCGACTATCCACATAGGAAAGTCGCATTACCTATCTATCAAGACTGTATAGTTGGTAATCAGGCTAGTAAACATTTTAGATCAAGCCATCAACATTTTGCTAGAGGATTGTTGGATATTGTACATACAGACATTTGTGGCCCAATGCAGAATCCTTCATCAAAAGATGCAAAGTATTCTATTACCTTCATTGATAAATTTTCCAGAAGGATGATGCTATACTTTATCAAGAAGAAATCCGAAGCTTTCAACTGCTCCAAAATCTTCAAGGAGCTTGCAAAAAAAGAAACTGGTAAGAAGATCAAAGCGTCGAGGTCCGACAATGGTAGATAATATATATCTACTGAATTCAAGGAATACTGTCAGAGCCAAGGCATTGAACAATAGTTTATCAATTCCTATTCACCTTAGTCAAACAACTTACTTGAGAGGAAGAATCATACTCTGGTCAAGTCAGCCAAATGCATGCAAGCACATGTAAAGATTAGTAGAATTATATCTTCCTATCTCAAGTTTTGGGGCCATGCCTATCTTATTTCCATTGTATACTTTATTGTACATAAAGGTATGTGAATTGAGCACATAACCTTCTAGAATAGGTGGAGTTTGAGTTAGGTAGATTCAATCTTGATGTCATGCAAAAGTTTAGATTACATGCAATGTCATTCAGTGTGCATGCAAGCAACATGCAATCAGTGCATGCAAGATGCAAAGTAGTTTTCATGATCTACACATGTCTAGGCAATTTTGAGAGATGACATGCAGTACATGCAATATCCGTGCATGCAGTTATACATGTGAATCTATGTTAGTTGAGTTAACTAAGTTTAAGTTGACTTTCCATGCAACTCCACTATAGGAATTCGAGCCTCTTTGATGTAGAGAAACTTTGGCATGTTTTGCCATATTGTGAATATTGACATTTTGGTGTTTTGGGCTCATTATCTCTCTACCCGAGTTTTATGTGTTGATTTTATCTCTCTACCCGAGAGTAGGCTGTTTTTCCGATACTGAGCACTTAGAATTATTTCTGGAATTCTTTTCTCATATTAAGAAGTTAGTTTTTTCAGTCTGATGTATGCCATTGTGCCCTTGCCTTAGAATTTTCAAGTAATCTGTTCATTGATCAGTCTTGTGCAATCACAACACCTCATTAAGATCCTGTAAGGTGTGTGGTGAAGTTCACATGTGCTAAAAACTTCACATGGTATCAGAGCTTCATGCTTTGTAGAGGTGAGGGTGTATACATCAGAACATTAGTGCTTTTGCTTGCAGGAATCGGATTTGGGAGAGGAATCCAAACTCGCTGACAAACAAGCCATCTGTGGACCATAAGTGGACCAAATCAAGCCTAATCTGCTCCAGCTGAGCCCTATATGGACAAAGAGCTCACACGTGTGAAATTAGCCCTATTTGAGTGCTACTTCTCAAGGAATGATCCAAATTTGATGCTCTATAGCTTGTTGGATAGATATTGAAGAGTAGAATGAGTTGCTCGAGTTTCTAAATCAATTTGATTTGTTTTTAGAACAGCTTTAGACAATCAGAGAGTTTGGGAGGGTACTCATCTCGTGTGATATGCCAAAGTGAGCACACATCCGTTCTTTTCACCAATTTCTTCAATTTTCATTATCAATCAAGTAGGATTGGATAAAAGTGAGTGTTGTGAGGTCTTAGACTTCTCATTTCACATAAATTATTGTGTCTGAGTTGAAATTAGGCTCCTAGAGAGTTCATCAATTCTTTGAAACTCGTGGGAGAGTTAGACTTCATACTTGCATGTGCTTCATTTCTATGATTGAAGCAAGATCCAAATTCAAGATAGATTTGATTTTTTAGTTGAGAGCTAGATCTCACATTCTGTTGCTAGATTCATAGGTTGGATCAATATTATAAGTGTTAGATCCTAGGTTGAGATAGCAAGCAACATTTTCAACTTCATCTTTGTCATTACTAGAATTTCTTAGAGAAAATTTTTCATCTGGTTTTTTGGAGCATAGTGAGAGATTAACATCTTTCAATTATGCAATGTGGAAGATTAGAATGGAATCATTATTGATTCTACAGGATGTAATGGACATTGTGAGTGGAGCTGAAGAAGAACCTGTAGCACCTAATGAAGCTGTAGCATTCAATAACCAGAACTGCTCTTCATTTTATAAAAATGAATGTCACAAATGAAGTGTTAAGAGAGATCAGTACATGCACCACTGCCAAGGAGGCTTGGGACACTCTCAAGGCAATCTATGAAATTAATAATACTTCTAGATTGCTTACACTTAGAAACCAAATCTTTCTAAGTTATCAAAGAGTAGATGAGAGTGCTTCATCTTATGTAATGAGAGTAAAGGATCTTCATCAAGAGTTAGTTGGTATTGGAGATGCTCTTAAGAATACTAAACTTGTTCAAGTAGTCCTTCATGGACTTAGAGATGAGTATGACAATATTGTGCAGACTTATGCTGTCAAGGAGGAACTTCCATCCTTGGAGACACTACAAGGTGTTCTTATTGCTGAAGAAAGCAAGCAAGAGAACAAGATGTTGAGGATCAACAGAATTTCATTGAAAGATGGTGGAGATGACAAAGCACTCTTCACCAAGGACAAGTCAAGAGGCAAGGGCAAAGGTCAACAACACTTCAAGAAGGACAAAGCCAAAGAAAGTGGTGAGGATCAATCCTCATAAGTTGCAACATCCAGTGGCAAGAAGAAGTTGGCAAAGATCAAATGTTTCTTCTATGGAAAGAAAGGCCACAATGCATCAAACTGTTTCAAGAAGAAGAACCAATCTAAGCTAGCTAGCCTTACTAACGAGGATGAGTGTGAAGGTGTTGAGAGTGAAAGAGAGGATTCTTTAATGATGTCTAGTTTTTCATCTTTTCCTTTCAAGAATGAAGAAATCTGGTGGATAGATAGTGGTGCAAAAGCCATTAGGCTAGAAGCATCTCTGCCTAAAGAATTTTGGGGAGGAGCAGTTGCATGTGCAAATTATCTTTGTAATAGGCTTCCTAATCTTGCAATAGAAGGAGGAACACCATTTGAGATTTTGTATAAGAAAAAACCTAAGGTAGATCATCTTAGGATATTTGGCTGTGTATGCTTTGTGCATGTACCTTTAGAGACTAGGAAGAAGGATGATCCTAGTGATGTTAAAGGAATTTTTGTAGGATATGCATCTACTAAAAAAACATATAAAGTATATCTTTCCTCTACTGACAAGAATGTGAAAGGAGACATCTCGAAACATTTCGAGATCGTGGATCTGAGAGAAACCAGGTGTTACCTTGGCTTGCAGATTGAAAGGGACGAGATCTAAATGAGGGGTCAATGTTTCATGGACCTTTTCGAAACGCCTTTTTGAAAAAGGTTTGAAACGGGTTTGAAACGGAAACAATTGGCAACCCTGGGAATAAATTGGCGAATCAATTTTAGGATTTTTTTTTTTTAAGGAATTCTTTTTAGCCTTTTATTTCTCCACCCTACCAGCAATGCAAGCAGTAGATGCTAGCTAGCATGAGCTGTGCAAACAACAGCTACTGTTGCAGCAACCAACAACAGTAACTGTCACCACCGCCTCTTCCTCTGCTTCCTCCTCCTCCCAGCTTCTATCCCTTCCTTTCAATAGATCTAAATCTACTCCATCTGACCCATCATCTTTTTCTCCCTCCCCTTCTTTCAACTCAATCTATACTTCCTCTCAAGAACCCTACACACCCCAAAAGCAGTTGAATCCTACATTGTTGCCAACATCAACGTGATACTACAAGATTTTCAGGGTGGTTTGAAAGTGAAGCTGAATATGGTCAAAATGGAACAGTCCCATCTTTGGAAAGGCAATACGAAATTGCAAACAGAAGTAGACACACTGAGACAAGAGCTTCGTGCAAAACCAAATCTTGCTACACCAGAATCGTCTATCAAAATCAAGGAATTGGAAGCTAAGATTGAGCAACAAAAGGGGCAGGCCATGTCTTGGACAATCGTGCTTAATCAAGGAAGTAAGTCTACTACACCTATTTCCTCGGTTATCTCAGCTACTCTTACAAAAGAAAGGCTATGTGAAAGCAAAGCTTTCAAATATTAGAGTACGTGGCATTTTGGAAACTCAAAATGCTATAGAGGAGGCAAAAAGCTTTCTTGACATTTGTTTTACCTCAGCCACCGGCCGTAGGGATGCTTTGCGGCAAAGGGCCAAATTGGAGAACACACAACTTTTCATGGATAATGATCTTACCTACATACAGGTGGCAAAAAGATGTCACTTTCCAAGAAGCTTCGGGGTGGTCCCTTGGCATAGGTGCATCCTGGGGCCCCGTCCACACTTGTTACATATTGGGGTTTGAAATTGCAATGGTATATACTCATCCTCCATTGTCGGAGTCCTTATTGATTTTATTACAGGGAGAGACATTCTATTCTTTATGGAGACACATGAGAGCCAAGTCAGAGGACAGCCAACATTTTCAATATAGAGATGGGACTCAGTATATAGGACAGAGATGAGAGCCATGAGTGGCAGGGGTTCAAGTGGTGTTGCATGCTTATATTGGAAGACATTACTTGCAACAGAATCTTCTTCAATATCTTTGGAGAGATTAGCTTGCTTGAGTTGGTTTTTCTTCTTAAAGCAATTAGAGACATGAACATGAACATGTACGTTATATTTGGTTTTGCCCTTCCCATCTCATTTTGGGGAGAAGATATAACATGTGCTAATTACTTGTGTAATAGACTTCCTAGTAGTGCTATAGATGGGATCTCACCTTGTCAAGCCTTGTTTGATAAGAAACCCAATGTAAAAGATTTTAAGATCTTTGGATGTATTTGTTGTGTTCACATCCCTTTGGAGACTAGAAGGAAAGAAGATGCTACCTCCTTCAAAGAGATCTTTGTTGGCTATGGAGAAAATAGCAAGGGCTATAGGATATATGGTCCTATATCCAAGAAAGTAAAGGTAAGCAAGGATGTACTTTTTGATGAGTCACAATTTTCTAAGAGCTTGTCAAATGGATCTAACCCATTGTGCATTGAAGATCTTGACAAACCCGAGGAGGATCTTGAAAAACCCGAGGATGGGGACATGGATCCAAGTCAAAAGGGGCCAAGAAGATCATCAAGAAGCAAGGCCGAGCCCTCAAGGCTCACCTATGTGGACAAGGGAAAGCAAAAGGAAGAATCTACACCTTCTACCTCTTACTCCTTCTTAGCTACATTGCTTGAAGAACCATCATCTTTTGAAGAAGCATATAAATCTAAAGTTTGGAGAGATGCAATATACCATGCTTGATCATCTTGATTAGATGACAATACAGATATGAAGATGCTAGAGTCTTCAATCTCACCCTCATCGACAAGGTTACCTGCTTGTTTTGGTTTTCCCTTGCCTTGTTCCGCCAAGAATTTGCAGCATTCACTCTTCCAATGGCCCTCTTTACCACAATGGAAGCACTTGCATTTCTTCTTGGTCTTACGGGAAGATGCAAGTAGAGTATGATGCATTAGAAGAAAATCATACGTGGAATCTTGTAAATCTTCCAAGAGGGAAGAAACCACTTGCATGTAAGTGGATTTATAGAATAAAGTACAATCAAGATGGATTTATTAGTAAGTACAAAGCTAGGCTTGTTGCTAAGGGATTTCTCTCAAATAAAAGGATTGGATTATGAAGAAACATTTGCACCTATAGCTAAGCTTGTAACTATTAGATTAATCATTTGCATTGAATGGATGTGACAAATGCCTTCTTGAATGGCTTCTTAGAAGAGAAAATCTGCATGATGCAACCCGAGGGCTTCGTCAAAGTTGTGCTACTTAAGGAAGAGCCTATATGGCTTGAAGAAGAACCTAGAGCTTGGTACTCTAGGTTGCATGATTTTCTCTATTCTCTTGGCTTTGTACTAAGTGCTTATGGACCTTCTTTATATTTCAAATGTAATGAAGGAATGATCATCATTTTGGTACTTTATGTTGATGACATCATTTTGACAGGAAATAATGATGAAGGCATAAGCAAAGTAAAAGTTGATTTATCTAGTGAGTTCAAGATGGTAGATCTAGGCTTCCTAAAGTCTATACTTGGGATAGAAGTGTCTAGAAGTAGCAATTGTACTTTCACAAGTCAATCTAAGTATGCTACTTCCATTCTTGAAAGATTTGGTATGAAAGATTGTAAAGGGATTGACACCCCTACGGAGCATGTTGTGAAAGCAACTAATGAAGGTGATGAAGCATCCTTTGAGGACATCACCGTCTTTAGGAAGCTTATAGGCTCTCTAATCTATTTGACCATCGCTAGATCTGACTTAAGTTTTTGTGTAGGCAAGTTGAGTCAAAGTATGCAAGCTCCTTTAGTTCATCATTGGAAAACTGCCAAGAGAGTACTTAGATATGTTTGTAGTACTAGATTTTTTGGCATACTTTATGAAGGATCTAACTTGCACTTCAGAGCCTACTCGGATTCAGATTTTGCAGGTGATAAGATGGATAGGAAGTCCGTTAGTGCATTTGCAACATTACTTTGTGGAGGAGTAATATCTTGGCTTTCCAAAAAGCAAGATACAATCTCACTATCTTCTTGTGAAGCCGAGTACAAGGCATTGACTTCAACAACCAAAGAGCTCCTATGGCTAAGAAGACTCTTGATGGAACTACATGTGCTAGAGGCCGAGGAGATCCCTTACATATTTTGTGACAATCAAGCTTCTCAACAAATTGCTTCAAATCCTATCTTCCATGCTAGAACAAAGCATATTGAGATAGCTCATCACTTTGTGAGGGAGAAGGTACAATCCAAGGAGGTGCAACTACATCATGTACCATCATCCGAATGCATAGCTGATATCTTAACCAAGCCATTGTCCAAAGATCCATTTTTTTAAGTTAAGATATGCTCTTGGAATTGTTGATAGATGTACATTAGATTTGCCAAGTTAGAAGTGAGGAGGAGTGTTGAAAATTGTCACTTCTCACTTGACATTGGTTATTGTAAATATTGATCAAACATTAGAATAATGTTGATGATCTGATTTCACATGTGTGGAGCCTGTTCCCATGTGTAAAAGGATGTACTTTTCATGTTTGTATATATCTAAATTGATTCTGTATCAATCTAGTTAGTGTGAACATGATATGACTAGTTTTTAGTCAAGTTGACTAGTCACCTAGAAATTAGCTTTTCCTTGCATGTGCATGAGTAAATGCTCCCACATGGCAAGTGGATGTTCACACGTGTGTGTAGAGTACTAGAAGATAAGACTTGACCATTTTCCTTAGATCCTATTTTGTAGAGAATATTCCTATATTCTAGGAGACTAGCTTTTTGGATTTTAGCCATATTCTACAAGGTCAACTTTGGATAAGGATCAAGGATGGATCAAATGGATAGATGTGAGTGATGTGGCACTCTTCACACATGTAAAGACCTGCTAGACTGTATTAGATTCGTGGATGTACTTGATCCATAAAAGGATCATCATTTTTCTAAGAAGATTGATGAATCTTCTCTCTTTTCTCTCCTTAGCAACTACAAATGACAGCTTAACCTAAAGGATAAAATCCTAATCTAAATCTCCTCCTCTAAGGCTCCTGGAGGGCCTGGATTAACTTAGCATGTTTCCAGATAAATAATGTACAATACAATGTGAAGTAACACAGAACATGAAACCACACAAGGGAGAACACTCAGAGAGGAAAGATAGGCATGTATTGCAAATGAGGTTCTTGTCTAAAATGGACTCTTCCACTCCTATATATACTTGGAGTGGTGGTCACTTGCAAAAAGGCACTATGGGACAAATAGTCCTCATAGGCTAACTTAATTTTAAATCACATTCATGCCATGAGACAAACTCCCAATAGGCCTTTCCGACTAATTTTTACATAACTTGAAATCACATATCTATGTGTAGTGCCCATGATAATTTAAACTTAGAATTGAACAACCCAAGCCAGTACAGATAACATAAAAGCCAAAACTTGATGGGCAAGTTTTATGTTTAAATCCTATCCTGCTTGTGTTCACAAATTCTCTGAATCTGTGAACATGGGTCTTTGTGTTTCTTTACTTCTTCGTTCTTCCTTTGTTCTTCTGTAGTTACGGTTCTTAAGGATCTTCTTCTTATTAGAATAGTTACTAAACAAAAGTGTTACTCAGGTTGCAGCGTGTACTTCCCAGCCTGTCAGTGGGAGTCATGGATCCGATACTCAGCTACATGCATTAACCAGCCATGTAACCAGACATAGCTCAAGAAGATCAACATTCTAAAACAGTGAGCAATCCTACCACTATCTACTAAATCAAAAAGCGATCAAGCAACCACTGATGCACAGAATGAGAGAGCACCCGGATCTTTTGGAGAGCCAGAAAATCGCCAGTAGATCGTCGCCAGAGAGCTCCAGAGTTCGCACTTCACTGAGGTGAAAATGGCGTCGAGGTGATGGCATTTATGGATGCCGTCGGCTGGGTTTGGGTGCGATGGGACGTGTTTGTTTGTTGGATTTTGAATGAGAAGCGTCAGTCGAGATTTGATGGAGTCTCGTCGGTTGAAATCTGAGAGAGTCGCGTCAGTCGAGATCTGAGATAGTCGCGTCGGTCAAAATATGATAAAAATCCATCAATTGAGATTTGAGCGGATCCCGTCAGTTGAGATTTGAGCGGATCCTGTCGGTTGAGATTTGAGCGGATCCCGTCGGTTGAGATTTGAACGGATCCCATTGGTTGATATTTGAACGGATCTCGTCTGTTGAGATTTGAGCGGATCTCATCGGTTGAGATTTGAACGGATCTCGTTGGTTGAGATTTGACAAAATCCCAATATGAAGGAATGGATCTATGTGATGCAAGTGAAGAACTTCAAGCTGAAAATATGATTGTGGCCCGAAGTAATATACCACGCACGTGGTGCTTGTTTCAAAACATAAAGCACTTTCTTCAAGCGACATACTTTATTTTCCTGTCCCTTCACTACAAAGCCTTCACGTTGATCCATAAACACTTCTTCTTCTAATTCACCATTTAGAAAAGCAGATTTCACATCCATCTGATGCAAAGGCCAACCAAAATGTGAAGCTAATGCAACAAGTAGACGCAGAGTATTCCACTTACAAACTAGTGCAAAGGTCTCCTCATAGTCGATGCTTTTATTTTGTGCGTACCCTTTGATCACCAATCTTGCCTTGTGCTTTGCTATACTTCCATCTGCATGGTACTTAGTCCTGTATACCCATTTGCAACCAATGGG
Source organism: Diphasiastrum complanatum (assembly GCA_029204225.1). NCBI lineage: Eukaryota > Viridiplantae > Streptophyta > Lycopodiopsida > Lycopodiales > Lycopodiaceae > Diphasiastrum > Diphasiastrum complanatum. Next base: position 52,001 of record MU832826.1, on the reverse strand, counting down.
TTTCTTGCCAACTGGTGGTTCTACTAAGTCCCATGTGCTATGCTTAGCAATTGACTCCATCTCCTCTCCCATGGCCTTGACCCAAATGTCATCATCCTTCGCTTTACCATAAGTCAAAGGTTCTTTGCTTTGAATAATGCTAGATAAGAGAGCATAATTTGCTTCATACCTTTCAGGTTGAGTCTTCTCTCTTGTTGATCTTCGTAGCTCTCCCTGGTTAGATGATCCTGGAAAGTCATCTATGTCGCGGCTCTCCAACAATCTATCAAACCACTTAGGGAGCTTCCTGTCAGGTGATCGGCTTTCTGGTGAAAATGTATCCCATGGTACATCCTTCTCCTTGCGTTTGTCACCTGCAACTTCAATCCTTCTTGCACCAAAAGGTTTGTCCCTACCTCTCCAACTTGTCTCTTGAGTTGAGTAGTAGTATCTTGAGATGTATCCTCATGTTCATCACTCAGAAGGTCAATGAATGGATCATCATCAGGCGGTATCCTCACTATACCATCTTTCCCAGTGGATGTGTCTATCTTTTCAGCATCCTTGTCTTCATACATCTTGGATTCATCAAAGATAACATCACGGCTTATGTGGATTTTGTTTTCCATTGGGTCAAAACATCTATAGCCCTTCACACGATCATCATATCCTAGGAATATGCACTTGATAGCTTTTACATCAAGTTTACGTCTCTCTTCCTTAGGAATGTGTACAAAGGCCTTACATCCAAAGATTCGCAAGTGGTTCCCCTTTGGCTTCTTCTTCGTGAATGCTTCCTCAGGTGTTATCTTTGGTATGGCAATGGTAGGACTTCTATTTTGAAGATAGACTACCATGTACATGCTTCTGACCAAAAATCTTTTGGTAGTTTCATCTCAGCTAGCATAGATCTGGCACTTTCCACAATCGTATGATTCTTGCGCTCAGCTACACCATTGAGAGCAAGAGTATGAGCTTGCGTAAATTGTCTTTTAATCCCACATTGATCACAAAGATCATTGAAGTCATTAGACTTGTACTCACCTCCACTATCTGATCTTAGGACTTTGATCTTCCTACTTGTCTGATTTTTGACCAATGCTTTGAAGCTCTTGAAGTTATCAAATGCATCTGATTTATTTTTCAAGAAGTAGATCCACATCTTACGTGATATATCATCAATAAAGGTCATGAAATAGAAGGCTTTACCTAAGGACATGGTCCTCATAGGCCCGCATAAATATGTGTGGATTAAATCCAAGATGTTCTTTGCTCTTGCAACACCCCCTTTATTGAACTTCTCTTTCTCATCAAACTGAGGCTTCCCAAGTTCAAGTGACCAAGCCTCTTATGCCACAACTCAGTTTGCGATGGAATGGATGATACAAGTCCGTGCTGCCCCTTAATTGTAGCATTCAACCTGTAATTTTGTATTGGGATCTCTTACTCCATCCGCAATAACTTTGAACTTTTGGTTCACATTCTTCACAAAGCAACGATCATGGGCAAATTATACTTTCAACTTTTGATCAGTAATGACTCCAACAGAAAATAGATTTTTCTTCAAACCTAGTACGTAAAGTACCTCCTTGATCATCTTGCTTTTGCCATCAAGTAGTTGGATTGAAACAATGCCTATCCCCTTGATCTTGCGCACCTCACCATTTGCTTGTGAAACAGATGTTCCATTATCCAACACCTTCAAACTACTGAACCAATTCTTGTTACCTGTCATGTGTCTTGTGGCTCCCGAGTCAATATACCATGCTTGATCATCTTGATTAGATGACAATGCAGATATGAAGATGCTAGAGTCTTCAATCTCACCCTCATCGACAAGGTTACCTGCTTGTTTTGGTTTCCCCTTGTCTTGTTTCGCCAGGAATTTGCGACATTCACTCTTCTAATGGCCCTTTTTACCACAATGGAAGCACTTGCCTTTCTTCTTAGTTTTACTAGAAGATCCCTCGTCTTCCTGAGACTTGGCAAATTGCTGCTTAGAATTCTTCTTGCCCTTGTCCTTGCCTTGTTTTTGGCGTGTCGCAAGTGCCTGATCGTTAGTATTTTGACGTCTAGCTTTCACCATTTTTCGTCGTTGCTCTTCCTGCATCAAGATGCCTGTGAGCTCGTCAAAGGTTGGCAATCTTTCTCTTGATGCTATTCCGCTCACAAACATCTGATAGGGTTCTGCAATGCCGCACAATGCATTGTGCACTAGCTCCACATCATGTATGCGCTCACCAATAGAATGCAGTTCATCTCTCATTGTCTTGATTCTGGTCATGTACATCTGAATGCGCTCTCCTTGCTCAATGTAGGCACTATTCAACTTTGACTTCAGAAACATGATTCTTGATGGATTTGATGTCTCGAACTGCTCCTTTAGCACATCCCATGCCTGTCTGGGTGTCACAGCATCACAAATGTGGGTAATGACGTGATCCTTCACTGACAAGTTAATGAAGGTAAAAGCTTTTCTCATCTTTTTGTAGAACACTTTGATATCTGCTTCATTTGGCGACCTTCTCTCATCACCTATGACGACTTCCCACACGTCTTTCTCCATTAGTATGTTTTTCATTTTGAATTTCCACACTGCATAGTTAGAAATCCCGTCCAATTTGCTACTTTCACTCAAAATGGACTCTCCCATGTTTGCCATCGCAAAACTGCTTGAAACTTTTGTCGTAGGCTAAAAATAGTATGTCGAGGCCAACAGTGATGTCAAAAGTTGAAAATAATGACCTGCACTTTTTCCTTTACCAGGCCACTCGCCGCTTTTCCACCAATTTGAAAGCCAAATCGGCGTTGCCTTCCGAAATGCACTCAGTCGTCAACTCCCAACAACGTGCCCAGTGGAATGGTGAAATCAGTTCTGACATACTCCGAACACTTTTTCCACTGCAATCACTCTGTTTTGTTGTAATGTACTTGCAGGTACAGTCTGGGTGCCCTTCGTTTGGAGTTTATAGCCTTTCGTTTGGGTCAAAACGGGCAAAGGACCCAAAAATAGGGACTTTTCTAGTTTTTGAACTGTTTCTTCACCTTGAAGAAACTTCACTCTTCACTTGTGAAGGGACCCAACTCCAGTTTCAGTATGAAAATTTTTAATGAAGTTGAAGGCTAAAATGCACTTCACTTCTTCAGGGCCCTCTTCAACAACCCTTCAGACTCCATCCAATGGTTGAATTTGATCCAACTATGGATATCCCTTCTGGATAGCACAATCTGAGCCGTCGATTTTGTAACTCCTCTATCCAACAGATCTGAACACTTCTGTGCACCAATGGAGAGTCTTGTAGACACTGTCCACTTCGAAACGCTACGCTCTCACCCTGGTTCCACGCGCGAACTGTCCGCGACCTCCCTGTCTACGATCGTGCCTCCCCACACTGATTTTTGTTTGATCTGACTTGCTTGTGGATCGATTTGAGCACGATCTGAGGCCTGGAGCAGGGTCGCCCTACTGATTTCAAGACTGTAGAGTATTCACTCAAGAAAATTCTGTGGAGAAACGGTGATTTTAGCTCAACTTGACAAAGTGGCTTTTTTCACCTTTTATCGCAAATCTTCTAGGTTAACTGTCTGGAGACAAATCTATGACATAAACCTCAGAATCTCTCCATGGCTGGTTGACAATGTGATAAGCTTCCTTCATGTCCTTACGACATCCAAAATGGTGCACAAACAATGAAGAAATTACCAATTATGTATAAAAATCGTAACCCCAAACCCGGTTTCAATTTTCAGCTGGCTTCAAAATTGTCAATTTTTCACCAAATTTTGCCCTGTCTGATGCTATGCACAGGCTAATAATCCCTCTGCTGAGCTTAGCAAGCCTCTATAAACTAGAAACCATGCACCAGTGCTTCTCTTTCCGTCTTCAACCCGCCGTAAGCCTCGAACTCTCAAAAAACAATTCTCTTGAAGCTCTCTTCAACGACGATGTTGTACTGTGTACACTCCCTGTACGGCTCTGATACCAACTTAGAATTTTCTTTGCACAGGAACACAGATCATGCTACATAGTAACACAGACAGAAAACACTCTACACAGCAAGCTCACATAGCAACTGTATTTCTCAAAATGAAATTACACTATACATATAATTGTTCATTCAGGCAACCCATGCATGACCCAGGTTGCCGTTGGCGGGACGCGTGTCCCGTCGACTTGCCTCGTGGCGAGGCCAACTGATCCTTATCCACTGATAGGACCCACAATACAGTAACACAATGATTCTACTTTAATTCTAACTTAGAACCCTAATCTAAATCTCCTCCTCTAAGGCTTATCCTACTAGAGAATGAAGGGCCTGGATTAACTTAACATATTGCCAGATAAATAATGTACAATACAATGTGAAGTAACACAGAACATGAAACCACACAAGGGAGAACACTCAAAGATGAAAGATAGACATGTATTGCAAATGAGGTTCTTGTCTAAAATGGACTCTTCCACTCCTATATATACTTGGAGTGGTGGTCACTTACAAAAAGGCACTATGGGACAAATAGTCCTCATAGGCTAACTTAACTTTAAATCACATTGGCGCCATGGGACAAACCCCCAATAGGCCTTTCTGACTAACTTTTACATAACTTGAAATCACATATCTATGTGTAGTGCCCATGACAATTTAAACTTAGAACTGAATAACTTAAGCCAGTATAGATAACGTAAAAGCCCAAACTCGATGGGCAAGTTCTAAGTTTAAATCCTATCCTGCTTGTATTTTTAAAGATGTTCCGAAGGATGGCTAGAATATTCCTTGGAATATCAGCCTACAAAAGTAGACCTCAATGGCATTATCATCAACCAAATCAGAGTACATTGCTGCCACAAATGCTACAATTGAGGCAATTTGGCTGAGGCACTTGCTAGCAGAAATCGACCTTGCATAGTCACATCCAACGACAATTTTCTGTGACAATCAAAGCACCATAGCACTCTCTCTAAATCTGAGATTTCATTCTCGAAGCAAGCATATTGAAATCAGGTATCACTACCTAAGAGAGAAAGTGCAAAGCAAGGAGGTATCACTAGTTTATTACAGGACAGATCTGATGGCAGCAAATTACTTCACAAAGGCTCTTTGGAAAGAGCATCATCTCAAATTTCATGAAAAATTAAATCTGAAAATCAAAGCTTTTCAGGATCCACATTAAGGGGTAGTGTTGGAAATCGATGCTCAGCCTCAAATCCATTTGTTAATAAGCATCATGAATGTTGAAAACCGAAGGCTCGAATTTTTCCTTAGTCGGTTTGGGATTTTTTGACCCCTCACTAAATTATCCCTAGTCGTGGATCGACCCTGGAAGGTAGATCGGATCAGATCTAAACTTTTTGACCCCGGAAAATCCGACACTCAGCATATTTATGACCCAATGCATTATTTTTTGATCCTTTGTATAAAATCCGACCCTATGTAATTTTCGATACTGTTAGTTAGAAATCTAACCCAACGACTTCGCATTGGAAGTCTGCCTACTTTGTACATGCATTTATGGCATAAAGGCGGTTGTAATTAATATAGAAGTTAACATTCAATGCGAGTTAGTTGTAGATATTTTCAGTATATCTAGTCCTAGAATCTTCATCAAAAAACATCTTCTGATAGTCAGTTGCTACTAAAATTGTAATCAATCAAATTTATGTTAAAAGTGTTATCACACACAATGATCAAAATGAGTTCATCGCTGAGACATGATGATGTATCATAGCTAATACAATGTGCTATTGTATATCAGACAAACAACACGTGAGGAGGCCCTCCATCACATTTTTGATGGCATATAAGTGAGCAATCCGCATGTAGCAGCGCACTACTTTTACACATCAATCACTTATACAAACTCATAACAATGGGAGCGCGGCCCATTGGCTATTCTAAGATCCGCTGGCCAATCGCCCACTTCGTATGGGTTAAGCACACGTAAATAATACTGATCAGAAGTAATCCATGCTAAATTGTTGTCCAAAGACACAACTTAACATGCAAGAAAGTATGTCATACCTGTGAATAGGTTAATGGCTGTACTTGAAACAATGCCCTCTTGCAGACGCCTCCGTCAAGTATTTAGAAGCCACAACGCAATACCAGTCTATGATAATCATGCCATCTTGTGGGTTTACTCGCTGCACAACATGGCTAGCAGAAGCATTTCATTAGAAGTGAACAGCCATAAAGCCAAACAACCGATAGCTTCTTATCTTTGATAGTAGTAACCTTTCCATGATAACTCTTCCTATGGTTTTTTCAAGTCTCCTCTCCACCAAGCAGCAATAGTAGCAGTAAAGAAGCAAGCCAAGAAGGCTAAGGCAAAAAGAGAGAGAGAGAGCAAGAAAAGTGAAACTTATGGCTGCAGTCATCTTCCCTTTTACATAAATTTTTGTACTCCGTTAGTGCACTGGGTGCTTAAGGATGCACACCATTAGATTGAATTCCTATAGCGTGCATTGATTACAACCGTTCAATGAAAACCAAGTTTCCTACCAAAAGGCTAGAAATTTTAAAAAACTACTTAGGGGCCATGTTTCTAAGTTTAGCAAGGTAAGGCATTTTATGTTGGTTTAGTACCATAAGGAGAAAAACCTTTTATATCATTTTGGAAAGCGAATAAAGTGTAGTAACCATATAGTAAAGTCCATGAGAGAGAGAGAGAGAGAGAGAGAGAGAGAGAGAGAGAGAGAGAGAGAGAGAGAGAGAGAGAGAGAGAGAGAGAGAGAGAGAGAGAGAGAGAGAGAGAGAGAGAGAGAGAGAGAGAGAGAGAGAGAGAGAGAGAGAGAGAGAGCTTGAACTTTGATAATTTTTGGTTAATGCTTATTAGTGCTTAGAGTCTCTTTTCAAGCTTGCCTAACACTTTGTGAATAGACATTACTCCCTTGGGAACGAGCTTTTGCGTGACATGAAAGAGAAAACCACTTCTTAACCTATGCTTTGTCTCTGCTTGGATCTTGGAAATAGGGTCTGAAGGTGGACACTAGATGAGGAAAATCCCCTACATTTTTATTCTAATCTATGACTTTTGATTGAAATACCTTTTTCAAGGCTCAACATTGTAATAAGATATATCTTGAATTTTTTAACTCAAATTGTACCTTGTATGAGCTCCATGTTATCATAAAATAAGATGTAAATTTGTACTCATTTTTCATATTCTTCTAGGCTCAACTATTGTCTTATAAAATATTTTGGACTTGTTTACAAAAATCTCAATGGTCAGTGTTTTCAATAAACATATTTTGAGCTCCTTTTTCGACTTTTGGGGCTAAACATTATCATAAAATAGATTAGAAACTATTGAACTTGCTTTGTGAATTTTCAAGGCTCAATAATGTCACGAAGTAGATTATGAGCTCGTTTTTAGAGTTTAGGAGCTCAACATTGTCGAAAATTAGACTCTAAACTATGTTGTAAATTCTTTACTCAATGTTGTCACGAGATAGATTCTTTAGTCCAATTTACAAACCTAGCATTTTTTTTTTGTGAACTCGTTTGTCAAACACCCAAAAATTCATTCATCTTGTAAGAAACTGACACTTTTGAAAAAGCTTACATGTCTCATGTTGGAGTGACATCATTTAGTAATATGTTCTTGAAAGCAGTATGAATAATTTAGATAGTCTACATATTTGTTGTATTTATTTATAGACGAAAATGATGTTAAAAATTCATGTCATTGAATTTTGAACAATGTATATTCTTATCCAACCATTTTTAGGCTTGATAACTGGAATAAAATTAGGCTTGTTGGAAATGTTAACGTGTAATGCGGCTTTATTGATTGTTTATAGACATTCTTGAAATGTACTCATTAATGTATAAGTGGTAAATTCCCAAAGAGCTTATGATGAAATAAGTTATTTAAGGGCCCTTCTAATGTGGATAGGGCTAGTGCCACGAGGCTATACGTTAGGAGGCATAACCTCCTTTTACTCTCTATCATGTATCATTCCCCCTCTCTCCTTGTAAGGTGCATTTCTCTCATTGAATACAAGCATTAAGCTAGTTCTCTCCCTCTCTTGTCCACTATGGCTTGAATCTCTATTGCATGTTCTGATTTCAACATGGTCTTAGAGTAGGGAAATGGTTAATCCCTTAAAGATCTAGGCATGCATTTATGTTGTAGGATTTCAAGTTTTTTTTTTATAAATTTTAGAAATAGAAGGTTTGATTCTATAAAATGAAATAAATAAAGAGAGAGTTCAGTTTTTATTGGTTCTTGTTATTTGTGAATGATTGAATGCACAATCTTTCAATAGTAGTCACAACAAAAGCACGAGTGCATTGAGAGACATAAATCATGAGTTTGATTCTTGTTTTCTTGGTGAACGAAAGCATAAAGTACGAATGTTACTGATGCACATTGGTTTTATTATATCTTTTGTGAAAAGATCCATTGATGCAAGCCATTCTTTTGAAGCCTATTTGCCACACAAAAAACACAACTCATTTATAAAAAAGGCCTTTTGTTGAAAAGAGATGAGAGCCATAGAATGTGTACATCTTGTAGGATGAGAAAAACATCAGATCATGTAAGAGTGTTGTGCCTAAAAAAACTTGAAGTTCTACCCACAAAGCATTGCTAGCTTATGAATAGCAAACCACAAACCACTGCTACCGCAACCTCACCGCGACACATACAAACAACAAAGATAATGAAGACCGCAACAAACCACAAACCGCAATCTCCGGACAACGAATGAAGGCAACTGAAGAAAACCGCAAGTCAACACTTGCGGTCCACAAGCCAACACTTGCGGTCCCCAAGCGAAGACCAAAGCTCAACCAATAACAGCTTCATCAAAGGCGGCTACGAAATCAGCATGTCTTCACGACTCAAGGTCAACGAAGTACCAGCAGGACGGATGGACTCCACGCACGAAGGAGACAACAAACTGGAAGCTGTTGGTAGTGGCTTAAGTAGTTCTTGTAATCATTGATTAAATTAAAGACCACTTTCTTCCTCTGCTTCTATATATAGAGGATGAACCGGAGAAGGATAGAGATAGGTTGAGTGATTGAGTGATGAATGAGGATGAAAAACCATATGCTAGTAAGCGAGACCAGTTGAGTTGATCAGTTCAATAAGGACACACACACAGAGAGATAGATAGAAGTGCGCACTAGTAAGCGCCACTCACCTTTTGCTCGTAAGAGGCAGAGTTTCTTTTGTGGTAAGGCGCTGCGGTATGCCAAACAACGCTCAAAAGGACCGCCGTAATTGAACAAATGTTCTCTTATCTCTTGTCTATGATGCATAATCTTTGAATGCATTATGCTTGTTGAATATTCTTACAAGATTAGCTATTATTTGTTTTTCCACACAAAGGTTCGTCATAATTAAATTAGTAGTAGGCCAGCAGTGTCTGTCTACAGCTTGAAAGAGGATAGATCTTAATTAACAGTAGTAGCTACAGTCAAGAGTTTGACTCTATCTAGGTATATCAGGAATCTGTCAAAGAACAACATATCCCAAATAGCAAGATCACAGGAAGCTCATCGCTCACTGACTGATGACAACATCGGATGAGACTCATAACTTATCTCTCTCTATCCAACATTCGAATTCCTTCAGTGAAATCAAAAAATCAAAACATGTCTAGATTCCAACAGTGCCAACCATTTTTAAATTGTCACAGACCTGCATGGATGCTCCGGTGTCAATCGTGAAGGGACCAATGCTCAATGCCACAATCTTGTTGATAGTCATGACTGTGTACAAGGCATGATGCCTAAAATCACAAGATAATAGATCCAATGTCTACTTATGCCATGATCCTTGCTAAATTTTTAAAGAACCATGTCATAAAGTACTATGTGAAGATCTTTCTATCCATGTGTACCTATGTCTATGTGAAGCCCATTATGTTTTGCAGATCATGAATCCATGCAAACATCAAAGTGTATGAAAATATGCAAGCCTATGCAGGGCAAACATCTCTGGCATGATCTTTTGTGTAGCATACTTAGATATCTACTATTTTCCATCATGTGAAGAGGGCATAATATTTTGCTTGTTGTCAACGAGTAGAAGCATGATCTTGACCTATTCATGTGGAGCAAGGCTGAATTTATTTGAGTTGTCTATTTGAGGCTTGGTAAGGAACGTGACTTATCAAACAAGTGCCCAAATTCTTTGTGAAAGATATATGAAGCACCCAACAAATGAAGGATCTCTTTGCTTATGTGCCTTGATGATCAAATATATAACTTGAAGTAGTTGAGTAAAGTTTAAGATGGAGATATGAAGGATTGTAAATTGAAGAATTTTTTCTCAATGCAAAATTCTCACCTTGAAAGGCTGTCACAAGATCATCCCTAGCCAAAAAATATGCAAAACTCTAAAGATAAGGACTTGTCTTGCTACTTTCATTTGCTGAAGTCTCCTAAAAGTGAAAAATAATAGTGAAAGATGACAACATTTTAGAGTAAAGTTTTTGTGTCATATGCTATTGTGCAGATTGTGCCTTGTAGAACAACCTTCAACCTTGCAATATGATCTAGTCCAACTTTACAATGAAGATTCGACCCCTCAAATCATGTTCAAGTAGTTGAAGAATTAATTTTCTATCTTTGTACGAATTTATGAAAATGTTTCATGTTCAGGTTTAGATTTTCAATACCGAGAAAGAATTGGAAAATTTTACCTTGCATGCAAGCATTTGTACTACATTTTAATACACATGCTAGTGCTATACATTAACCACAATATGTGCATGCACCATCTTAGTTCATGAAGAGTGAACTACTTTATATATTGTCTAGTAGACATACATATTGATGTGACTAAGATTCATAGATTGGTCCAACTAATTCTGATATTTTAGCTTCAAAATTGATGAGATTTTGTTTTATTTGCTTATCTCATATTATTTTTATCATTGTTTCAATAGTCATTATTACTATTTTTTCGGTTTGCAAATGTGTCAAACTGATGTAGCGTACTGATGCAAATATCACACTAATTGATGTGTAAGCTTTGCAACATCTTGCTGTCTATTTCAATCGTCACTAGATTTAATTGGTGTTGTCACCATTTTCTATTAAAAAAATCGCAAACAAATATGAAATGATAGCCTGATGGAATTAGAAGTTGTGTGCAAATGTGATGATATTGTGTGAAAGTGAATAAAAATCTATGTAATTTGAGCTAGAAGATTATTCTAAATTGTGTGTGTGTGTGTGTGTGCACGTGTGCATGTGTTTTGTGAGCCAACTATTGTTTATAATTTTGTTGTGAACCAAGTAGATTTTTGGACTCTAAAAGTTAAATTTATTTTCGAGATTCTCTCTCTCTCTCTAAGTTGATTCATTTTCAAGATTCTATCAGTGTCTCTCTCTCTCTGAGAGATGATTGGGCTCACAACATGAGAGAGAGAGAGAGAGAGAGAGAGAGAGAGAGAGAGAGAGAGAGAGAGAGAGAGAGAGAGAGAGAGAGAGAGAGAGAGAGAGAGAGAGAGAGAGAGAGAGAGAGAGAGAGAGAGAGAGAGAGAGAGAGAGAGAGAGAGAGAGAGAGAGAGAGAGAGAGAGAGAGAGAGAGAGAGAGAGAGAGAGAGAGAGAGAGAGGTGAAAAGCTCACTTGGAAATGACAAAAATATCACTCAAGGCCCAACCCCACCTACTTACACCAAGTGAAAACAAAGAGACTGTAAAGAGCTCGCTCTCATTACATCATCTTCTAAAGGCTCCCATATTTCTCATGTGATTAGAGGTCACACAAACAAATAAGCTTGAAATATTTTGGATAGCTTATTCAAATGCCTAGATGTCATTACCACAAGTCTATTCTTCAAAAGTTCTTTAACCAAAAATGTTTGAATCATGCTCAGTCAATGATCCTGTAAATCCATTTATAGCACTACTTAACCAACTATCTACAATGAGTATTTTCATTGATGATGTTGATAGTGCCATTACCTTGCTAGGGGCAGTCTCCCAAACTCTTATAAATCTTGTTATAACGATGCTTGCACAACCATATTTGACCATTCAACAAATAGCTTTTATGCTACTCCTAAAAGGGCTAGAAGAAAGGATAATGAGCAAGGATTTGACAAATCCTTGGCTCTTTACTCCATGAAAACACCTTATTATCCTAAAAAAAAATTGGATTCACCTCTTTAAAGAAGACCAAGACAAAAAAGATCCATACTTGAAGCTCGTAAAACTCTTTTGTAAATAATACAGAAAACTAAGACATGAAATTAATTCAAAAAGATGATTTGCATGTCATGTACTTTTAGTACATCGGTGCTTTTCGATGCATTTTCATATCCATTGTAAGCTTTGTAGGCCCAAAAGGAGCTATTAGCCTTAAGAATAAGACGGTTCTCTTTTTAGGCCCTCCAAAGTACTTAAATAAGGATAATAGGCCAATAAGTGTCCAATGTAGATTAAATAATACTTAACAAGGGCTAACGATCTTGCAAGATAGTTATGTTTAGTTAAGTAGGCAAGAGTCATTCTAAGGATATTTTGGCTCATTTGCAAATGAGAGAGCTTAGACTCCTTCTTTGTCAATGTGAGCCATGGGAATAGAGCTTGCTAGGTCTCATGTGCCCAATCCACATGAATCTCCTTCCATCTCGTATTTTGTTTGCTTCCATCCCTTCAATTCTATGATGGTTCCTTGAAGCTCTATTTGTTCTTTTATGGCTATATCAACATGAATGTATGTTGTTTGCTTGATCTTAGCTTTAGTTTAATTGCTATGGCTATTTGATTGGGTTTGGCACATGACATTGCTATGAAAATGAAGTAACAAGCACACATTGGTGCAGACAACTCAGAAGACAAATAATAAAAATTATTCATGGCCAAAATGGAAGAGCTTGATGACGAAGATTGCTAATACCTAGATTATAGTGCCAAGCAATACATGACCAATAGAATTAAATCATTCAAGAACTATAAAATATTCAACAGTTACAAAAGTGTTCACCTAGGAGCTCCGATCAAATTAAATATGAAAGACATGTTTGAGTTGCAAAATGTGGATTAAATATAGAGTTCAATTCCAATAAATGTATTATCATGCCAAAGACAAAGAAATCTTGCAAAAAAAAAATCAAAGATAGCTACTTGTATAGTTCATAGCATGAATACCATTATAAGTCAAAATCTATAAATTTGGAGACTATTCAAGATGACAAAATCATTTATTGTCTTGGTTACCTTATTATGAAGAGTGGTGACTACATGTTTGAAAAAAATATAGCTGTATGACTCAACATCAAAAAGTCGACACAACCAATAATATGTGAAAAAATGTATTTTTGGCAAGCATGGAAGAACTACGTTTGACACATACGTCTGAAGATCTATTACATTTTATTTCATTTGGAAAATTTTGGACTTGTGCAAATCCGGTTTTTAGAAAAACCAAACTTGTTAGACATAAGTAATGAGTAGATGAGAAAGTGTTTGGACTTATATTAATTTCCAATAGTAACTGCCACTCATTCCAAGCTACTTGACTCAATGAAATTTTTACTTGTGATGTAGTCTAGTCTACAAGCAGCTATCAAGACTGATCTTGATACTACTCTATTATCTTTCACCTAACTAAGCATCATCACAGATTAACCACTTAATAAACAAGGCAAATATTCAACAAACACAACGATGGACTTCCATAACCATTCAAGAAAACATTCAATTGATATAAGACATACGGGTGAGTCACTCAAGTAGAGTAATCAATCCTCACAAAAGCTATTGATAAAAGTCGTTTGCAACCATCCTTTACTCTCCAATCCTATCCCTCGATTGCAATTTCATAGTATCTATTGGTAGAAGCTACTTGTGATCATCCTTCACCCTCGATCCCTATCTCTCAATTGAAATCTCATGTTAGATATTGGTGGAAGCCACTTGCTACCATCCTTGGAATCTCATGCTAGCTATTGGTAGAAGCCGCTTGTGATCCATCACCCTCCAATTGTATCCCTCGATTGGAATCTCATGCTAGCTATTGGTAGAAGTTGCTTGCAACCATCTATCACCCTCCAATCTTATCCCTCGATTGAAATCTCATGCTAGCTATTGGTAGAAGCTGCTTGCGACCATCTATCACCCTCCAATCTTATCCCTCGATTGAAATCTCACGCTAGCTGTTGGTAAAAGCCATTTGCAACCATCCTTCATCATCCAATCGTATCTCTTGATTGGAATCTCATCTAGCTAGTGGTAGAAGCCACTGTTCCCATCCTTCACCCTTCAATCCTATCCCTCTATTGGAATCTCCTATGTTGAAAAACTCACTCTGTTAGATTCTTTCTCACAATGCTCTGTTATTCAAGTAAAATTCACCAAAAAATCCATTTGTCAAAGAATTCTCTCTCTCTCTCTCTCTCTCTCTCTCTCTCTCTCTCTCTCTCTCTCTCTCTCTCTCTCTCTCTCTCTCTCTCTCTCTCTCTCTCTCTCTCTCTCTCTCTCTCTCATGTCCCTTCGACAAAAACTTATTTCTCCCCACATTAACCTATCTCCAACAATCTCTTCTACATGTCCTTTCACTTCTCTAAAAGGTGAATTACCTTTTTAGCAAATGTTTCTTGAAAGTATAAGGGAACAATATAGCATATTCCGCACCATCATTGGCATGCCAGTGATGGTGCAGACACCATGGTGGTGGGTGCTCCACCACCACCCCCTCTCCTCCCCCATCTCTACTTGCCCTTCCATCATTGGATGGAAGGGCCCCAGCACTGCCACAACAGTGGCAGTGTGGAATTCTTGCTCCTAAGGGAATGCACCCTTTTGGGGGCACACCTATAATGAGGTGCTCTAGGGCAGTAGCTTGAGAAGGCTTGAGGAAGGGGGACATTCCTTGACATAAAACTTTGTTTATTTTTTATTTTTAGAATTAGAAAAGTTTGTTTGTTTTTAGTAAAATTTGAGAAATTCATGCTTACTATTCAAAGTAAAAAGTATCTTTCAGGCTTGTAAGGTGCATTTATCATTTTTGGTATTTGGGTATGGATATGTTCAATTTAATAAACTTACGAATTGGCCTAGCATCTTTAATCTACAATACTGTGATGTAGACTCTTGGAATTAGTTGGCATCCATTTTGTAGATTGCCGGTCAAAATGACTCCTTTGAAGGTCTTCCCTTCAATGTGCGTGTAAAAGAAAATTATGTTAAAAAGAGTTAAAAAAGTTTTCACGCCAATGAAGGGCCTCCTAACTGACCTTTTTGCTGATGAACAGGTTTTTGCCTTAAGCTACCACCTTCAACAGAAGCCCCTCTACCCCCTCCCCCAACCAACCGACTAGACCACTGGCCCATATAGGCACTGCCCAACAGTTTGGTCCCAATATGTGCTGCCAACATGCAACGCAGCATGGGTAAGGGCAGCAGAATGCTCGTAACAAACTTCATATGTTTATGTGGGCCATATATATATATATATAATTTTTCAGGTTTTGATTTCCTACATGCCTAATGCTCAGGCCCGAGATTCATAGGTTCTAGTTGATGACCCAATAATTGATCACGCAATTGAGAACATACACATACCATAAGAAAGCATGGATATGTTTACCCAAATAAAATAGGGAAATGTAGGTGTATGAAAAGACAAGGCCTGTCCAAATCCCCTCAATAATACAAGGACAGCAAGCATGTGTGATGAGGAGAAAAGCGCATTTGAGAGCGTGAAACTTTGAAGGGCGTGCCTTCTTTTTCAAATGAAGGTCCCATTCTGCCATAACGTTCACCTCATGCCCTTCACCCATCTTATGCTTTTCAATTGAAAAATGTGAAGGTGGTGAAGGTCCCTCGTGTGGAGGGCCCCTAGGAAATGCCTCTTCTTTCGCCTAAAATTAAAATTTTAGTTTTATTTTGAGTTGATTTTTATACTAATATCTATTTTAGAATTATTTTTCTGTAATTTTTTTTTCACGCACCTTTTGGATGGAAGGTGCACACGTAATATTTTTACGTGCGCTTTTTAGTTGTTAAGATGCACACGCAAAAGGTTTTTGACCTAAAATTTTTTTTTCTCACAAATTTTGCTCTCTGCGACGCCTTCACAAATTTTGCTCTTTGGGATGCCTCCAATTGTTGTATAAAAAAACAATTGATGTTACAAGAGGGGAGAAGGGCCATTTTTTTTTTCCTTTTTTTCTTGAAACTTGTTTTTCTTACACGCACTTTTTTAGTGTTTTCTTTTTTGTAATTTGTTTTCTAGTGCAAGCAAATTTCTTTTGCAATAAAAACAACTACACGGATTCCGCCCGGGGGAGACCGCAAGTTTTCTTCACAAAAATGTAAAAAATGACTATGGGAGAACACAACCCGACATGGCATTTTAAAATCCTAGCTTGACACCAGATTCTCCTCCTTTCCTTTTCACCCATTTCTGACTTGAAGAGTATGGCAGGCATGTTGTGAAATTTTCTCCCTTTCTTTTGAAAGGCAGGGCGGGCTGTGAAGGGCAATGCAGGCTTGCAGATTCTAGCCTTGGATAGAAAACACAGAACAGACATAAATTATACAACAATAGAAGAGAGAGAGAGAGAGAGAGAGAGAGAGAGAGAGAGAGAGAGAGAGAGAGAGCAAACGAGAAGCGAAGCAGAGAATAGAAGAGGAGAGAGAGATAAGAGAGGAGAGAGAGGGGAGAGGAGAGGAAGAGGAAGCATAGCAGGTTTGCGGCTGCTTTTTTGTATCAGAAGAGTGAGTGATAGTGTGTGTTATTGGTTGAGAGCAGAGGCGCCAGCGCGCCGCCCTATATAACTCTCCATGAGCTTCAGTTTCTGTGGAGGGCGCCATGGATCCCACCCTTGCGCCTGTGCTGGCATCGGCCAAGGACGAGGAATGGGGTGAGCCAATGTCTTAGTCAGTTTAGGTTCTTTAAGTATGCCTTTGTTCTCGCAGCTCCATAAAATGTTTTTTGATGGTTATCTTGTTCTTGCTCAAACTTTGTCTTGCATCTTATGCTTTCAGACAAATGTATTGACAGCTTTGGTCCAAAAATCAGCATATCTATTTCGAGTGCGTCGATTACATTCCTGTTGAAGCGTATACATTAGACTTATGCTTTGTAGTTGTAAATTTTGATCTATGCAGACCATACATAAGGTTTAAGGAAAGATAATCTCTGACGTTCTTGAACCGATTAAGTGTATTATGGCACGGTTATGGGCCGTCCTTTTGCGTCTCTTAAACCTGGGACGTGTACACTATCAGTTCCACTGAATAAAGATATGCAAGATTAGATTTTGCTGCCGTAATTAACATTAACCACCAGTTTGGTCAGCAATCATTAGTTTGATTTGTGCCCGTTAACACGTGGGACGTGCTAGCATTTTCACTGACCAAAGATAAAGTGTTGCACGACTACTATTCTCAGTGATGATTCGCAATAATCTTCATTGTTTTCAGGAACCATTAGTTTAAGAGCACGACAATAGAATAACGGGTTTCTTTCTTTCTCTTTTAACCAGGCTTCCCTTTTTAAAATGCTAATATATTGGCAAACTTGAATGTACTTTGTCGCTCGGAACAGTGGCAAAAATGGAGAACGTCATGTATATCTGTTAATAAATGACATATGTATGAAAACATTTATGAAGAATCTGATCACTATTTGGGCACACGCTTCTGAAATCCTTTTTTCACATGTATATTTGTGGTGGTATAGTGATTGTTTTGTTAGCATTGCCCCTCAAAAAAAGGCATGTCTTTTGTTTAATGAGGTACTGCTGCATTATGCATATCATAGATGAGTGATATTTGTTGTGCAACGGTGTTTCCTTTGGTCTTCCAATAAGTGGTGAGTGCAGATGCGATATTTGTTGTGCAACTGTGTTTCTTTTGGTCTTCCAATAAGTGGTGGGACAGTGTTCTAGTTCTCCCATTGGATTCTCAACAACCTCCACATGAATCAGAGGAGATTCTTGATAGTAGAGAGACGCAGACTCGCCATACTCTATACCGAGAATATCTAGTCAAGTGGAATGATCAGTCTGTTGAGAATGCCACTTGGGAAAGAGCAACGTCCTTCGCAAGATGTTTCCAGACTTTGTCTTAGAGGACCAAGACGGTTCTTAAGGGGGAGGGAGTGTTACGAGCATGTAACCAATGCCGAACCCTAGAGAACACAGGAGGTCAGATACCACAGTCAAGGTCGTGTCCAGCGTGCACGACCAACAGGGCCAGACAGTGTTAGTAGTGTGCCCCGGCACAGTCCATAGCCATGGCGGGCCTAACACAGCCTAGGGACCCTGTAAGGAGGATAAGGCCCCAAGTTGGGTCCCGACGTGCAGTCGGCCATGTCAGTGCCACGTGGCCGACACTTGGCAGTATGCATGCTACCAGTCCTCACATTGGGCTACGAGGGGCTTGCTCCCTATCAGGGAGTAGGCAAGGTTGGGTGGATCAGTTAGTATTTGCCCTACTGTGGTGTTTAGATCAACACTTTGCTAGCTATGGTGGAAGTTTAAATCTCTCTCTTTTTAATGCTTGTGCATGTGGAATTTTTATAGGCTTGAGTTTTTGGTGAGGTGGAGTGTCATGGCCCAAGGGGGTTCCACCCTAGGAGGCCTAGGTCCAAGGCAGGAGCCTGAGTACATAGGGCCAATGAGGTGAACAGGGGTTGGAGTGTTCCTTTAGTATTAGTTAGGATATTGAGCTCATTTTTATTGAGACACAATAGGTAATGCATGGTTTTTAATCCTATTTTTGGCCTTGCAAGTTACAATGAAAGCATGAATGAATCACCCAATTTTCTTTCACCACGTTAGTATGATCAAGTTAGGCTATTGGAGGTGCCAACAAAACATGGAGGACAAATGAGCACCTGATGTAATGGTTGCCACAAAGAGCTAGGCAGAAATGATGTGTAGGATGACAACATTTATTTCCAAGCGTACTTCTCTTAGGATCATCAAATTGGTTGGGCACTTTTTATCAAATTTGGAAGCTTGGACAATCAAGATGCCTCAAGTTCATGATGCCACTTCATACTTTCCCATGCATGTACTTGAGGGGCTTTCTTCAAAGAGGGTTGGTTGGTTCCACGCGCTTCACTTTCTTTTCTCTCTACAAATCACTTTTGGAGTTTCGGGATCTTGGTGTGAGGAGCTTATGCAAATTTTATGTGTTTTATGGTGTTTCTCCATGCTTTCATAGCTAGTTTCTTTTGCTTTCATGCTTGTGTCTTTTATAGTGATAAAGATATCACTTAGCTAGACATTGGAACTTTGTGAAGATATGCTATGCACATTTGACATAGTCAAATGGAGGGGGAAAGGTACCTTCCATTTGAGTCAATTTACAAGAGACATATGCATTTTACCGTTGGGTATAGCCCCTATATGCTCATGTATGGGTTTCAGCCAAGACCATTCACCACATGTCATTGTAAAACAACAAGAGGTCAAGTTCCATAGACTAGAAGCGGTTGATTTTCTTTCAAGATATGTACATGATACAACTTGAGCTTGAAAGTATCTAGAGCGCTCTAATCCCAACATTAAGTGAACATCTTGCAAATTGGGTACGAGTTATGGTCATGATGCATTGATATTGGTTGGACATTGTCCTTCTATTACTCAGGAGGGGTTAATTATGTATTTCATGGCATTGATTCTCAAGGAGATTTTCATTGCATTGATTCTTAGGTAGATTGTCAACTTATTTGTAGTAAGCACTTTGTGAAGAGTCTCTCCAAGGCTAATTTTTCTACTTTACTATGCGTCCATGAGGCAAATTCCTTTTTACTAGCTACTACTTATGACCAAATATTCCTTAGTCAATTAGAGACTTGTTGATGTGTTTGGGGAGCCCCACCCATTACCACCATTGCAAAATTTGAATCATCGCATGGATATTTTTCCAAGCACAATGCTAGTATCTAGAGCTTATATATATTAAACTGTTGTTTGATAGTTCTGAGCAGAAGTCCTTTTGAAGCTTATTTATGAACATAATCGCAATACGGCATTGCATAAAGCTTAAAGATGCCTATAATTGATGAACAGTGAAGAATCAGATACAAAGCTCTACGAGCAATGTAGTTGAGTTCTCCCACAAAAAGCTAGAGTGTGGATTGATATTCCAACGCCCCCCCTCAAGCCACACTTGGTTGGGGTCCTAGCTGTCACCTGCCCCACAACTTGGGCCACCTAACCATGGCTTTGACACCATGAACTGTTAGGTCTAACTTGGCTCTGATACCATGTTAGAAATCCATAAATCATAATATGGATGGACAGACTAGGATTCGAACCCAGGGTCTCCCTCATACCGGATGGGATGCTCTACCACTGAGCTATCCGCCCTATTTGATAGTTCTCTCTAGAGTGTGGATTGATACATTGAGTTATCTGCCCTGTTTGATAGTTCTCTCTAGAGTGTGGATTGATATTCCAACAGGACTCTGAAAAGATAGCCCAAACCAAACCTATACTATAGACTATGATTGCCATAGATGAACTAACCAAGCCACCCTTGTATATAGGACCATCGCAAAGGAAGACCGTTCAATTCAAAAGGAACCACAAGAGCTCAAAGAATCATTTAGAAAATAGGTACTAGCACGCTTTTGTTGCACCAAAATCCCAGGCTTTTTGAAGTGACCATGCTAGTCGTATCAACCAATATGCCACATAATAGTAGGTAATAATGGAGTTGGAAATGTACACATGCTCCAAGTGATTTGTAAAGAGCAAGAATGTCTCGGCAAGATCTGGGTAACTCGTAGTCAAATGTATGGGCATGTTGAACCACAACCACCTTCACTTGAACATGGTGTAATTGCATCCCAAGCTAGTCGGCAAGATCTGGCTAACTCGTAGTCAAATGTATGGGCATGTTGAACCACAACCACAATTATCATCAAAATTTGGACGTTGGAGAAAGGTTAGCGTTATTAATAATAAGAGCTAGTTTCTTTCAGTCGCATATTATGAGGATATTGGATTCATGTACATATTATTTAATGAAAAAATTCAAAGGCTAAAGCGGCTTTTCCTGTTAACACTAATATATTGTCATCCTATTTCTGGAGCAACGTATTTTGCACCACCACCGCCATGGCAGTGGTGGTGCAGTGCCCATCTAATGGAGATGGGCAATGATAGCACTCTTTTTTCAAAACAGTGCTATCATTGCCCACCCTTAGATCTGGGCCACCACCACTGCTGTGGCAGTGGTGGTGGTGTGGAATACACTCTCCCCTATTTTCCATCCATTGTCTCTCATTTAAGTGATGCCCCAATGTTGCCGTAGATATAGCATGCTGTGCTGTTTACTAATACTCCCTTTGGATTTCTTATATGCAGAGCTTTTGCTACCTAGACATGCAAGAGTTTATTGAGTAGTATTTCTAGTTCTTTAATGTATGCATTTTTGGGGTTAAATAGTTGTAGTTCACAATCCTTTTGTCTTTTTCTCCTTTGCAATGACTTTAAGAACTAATCAATGTTCTGAAATTAGGGTTAGGATTTTCTGGAATGCGAATTTTTTTTTTCTGGCTTTATATACTTCACCTTGAATTTTTTTGGTTCTCCTTGAAAATCTACAATAAGAGCAGACAAAGGTCTTTACGCGAATTTGCTGGAATTGTTCATACTATTGACCTGAAATCTGCATTATTGGAGTAGCCTGCTGTAAATGCCTTGCTAAAATACATCTTGGAATATTTGTATAAAAAACAAAAGAGACTTGCAATTATCGCAAATATGGTCTGTTTCGTGAAGAAAGACTGCGTCTTTCATTTTGTGACATTTGTTGACACATTCTTAGTTGAGCATAGATGTTTCCATGAATGTTCTCAACAAAATGCCTCTATGTTGTAGTTACCTATGTGAACAAGCTACTACAGACTATGCCGAACTTTGACCACATTACACTTTGATTGCAACTGATTGGAGTTCAACTTAAAAATCGGCAAATTTGCAGTAGAGCTTATAACATAATAACAAAAAAGTTTCTAGCATAGTAACAAAATTTTAAAGCAGAGTATCCAAAAAAAAAGGGAAAAAGTTTCATGAATTTCAATCGAAGCAAACTCATCTGACAACTCTGGATATGCATGGTTTCATCGGAGCTCCATCTATAGTTTGGAATAGTAGCAAGAATGGATTAAGATTGATAAAATGATCTATCCAAGCATATGTCACTACGAGCTATAGAACTGACATGAGAAGCGGGATAATCTTATGCTAACCTTTATTGAGAAATCAAAGGGACACAAGTGCTTCAACTATGCCGAAGGAGAGGATTTTTTTTGTCACTTAAAGTTACGGATAAAACAAGGTTGAGTTTGAACAATTCCCAAAGGATTTCGTAATAGGGTCACAAACCTCAATAGAAGACTCAAAAACAATGTATGGGAAAGATGGACCATAAAAATTGTTGAAGGTGGCTAAATTTTAGATCTGTAACCCGAGGGTGAGGCGTTGAAAATCAGTAGATTTTAGAAAGGTGGAAATTTTAATAATTGAAATTTGAGTGATCCAAATCAAGATATGCAAAGTGCAATAGAAGCGACTCACTCATTGTAGGAAGACGAATAATTCAAAAGTTTCAAAAAATGCTAAAAGAAAAGGTGTGAAAGCGACAACACTAACAAAAGCTAGTGACTAAAAAAAAATGTTTGCAATATTTTGACTTCTAAGAATCAGATTTGCAAAAAATTAATGCACATAAGGAAACACAAAAATCTAAAATTTTAAGGAAGGACAAAAAAATACGAAAAAGATTCACGTGCTAGAAATTGAAAATACAATATCTTGAGCTAGGATTGTTCGATCAACATGCTATAGAGTGCTATGAACTCGTGAAACATCATAGAGGATGAAATCTATAGACTATCTAAACATGATCTTTATGAGAAAAAACAACATATTTTATTGTTTGACCAAACTTTGACCAACAATATCTTATGAGCCTTGTAGAAGAGAAAATAAAATATTTTCTTTGAAAATGTCAAAAATTACTCCAATGAGTAATCACATAACCTCAAACCTTAAAACTTTATCAGATTAGCTTTTTGCTGTAGGTTGTCCAAAGGAAAAACCTGCTGTTATATTTCCAAGAAAAAGCAACAATTTGAAAAACAAGAAGAAGAATTTCGATCTTATAGGCTCTTCAAAAAACCAGCACTCTGATCTAGAATCAAGTAATGGAAAAACCAAGTTTTGTAAATATTGCAATAGGACTAACCATGACATTAAAAATTGCACGATAAGGA
The DNA here is from genome assembly GCA_029204225.1 of Diphasiastrum complanatum. Classification (NCBI taxonomy): domain Eukaryota; kingdom Viridiplantae; phylum Streptophyta; class Lycopodiopsida; order Lycopodiales; family Lycopodiaceae; genus Diphasiastrum; species Diphasiastrum complanatum. The sequence goes on along the minus strand of MU832826.1, from coordinate 28,811 downwards.
TTCACAATGAGTTGAAAAAGAGACAACAAAACAATACTGTTGAAACTCAAGACAATCAAGAAAATGAAGAACCACGAAAGCTCTTCATGGTGGATTCCACAAAAGTACCTGACACACATTGCTAGTACTTGACCTTTGGCGCCTCTCAGCATATGACCTCAAGATGAGACTGTTTCATCACCTTGGAAACTTCGATACACAATTGGATTATCTATCTTGCAGACTCTAGCTCAGTGCTCACATCAAGTCAAAGGGCAAGGCACCGTCCTGCTCGATTTCAGAATGGGACTTCAAGAACTAACTCTGAAGTACTCTATGTACCTGGACTCACAGAATTTTTTAGCTATTAGCAGAATTGCTGATCAAGGTTACAACATTAATCTCAATTTAAATGAATATGCATAATAATCCAAATGTTCTTGTAAAAGGAGTAAGCCATGGCCATTTGTAGAGACTATGCCTTAACTTTCAAAGAAAAGACTGCTTCTCAATATCGGAATTTAGTATGGCCATAGTTCCTAGGAACAGTACGGAATCATACCTGGGAATGCGTTCCTAGGTATGGCCCCGTACCGTTCCTAGAGTACCTGAGGAACTGTTCTTTAGGTACATGATTGCAGGCTGCAGCATCACGTTTTCATGTTTTCAGAATGATTTCAGCCTTCAGCATCGTGTTTTCAGCATTGTGTTCTCAGGATGATTTCACATCTTCAGGGCAATCTTTCATGTCTTTAGGATGATTTCAGGATTGCATTTTCACGTTTTCAGAGTGATTTCAGCCTTCAACATCGTTGTCTTATAGACGGTTCGTCTTGTGAGGTTCGTGCTGAAGCCGTTTCTAAAACCGTATCTCAGGAATAGAACGACTGTTCCTAAGGTGCGGTTCCTTATCTGTTCCTAAGGAAAATCCTTAGGAAGGGCATCATTGAGTATGGCATAATCGTCTTGGTCACCTGAATATAAGGCTAATTATGTACATGTATCAGAATGCCTTGTTGAACGGCGTGGAACTCTCTACTTTTTTAACTGGCAAATTTTCTTGTGAATCATGTGTATTTGGCAAACATGCCAAATTCACTAAAAGTCAGTCAACAAAAACCAAAGGCATATTAGTTCTTGTATGCTTAGATCTGTGTGGCCCCATGCAAACAACATCATGAGGAGGAGCTTAGTATTTGATCATATTTATTGATGGTTTTACCGATGGACTTTTGTCGTGTTCTTATAGATCAAATCTGAGGCATTCAATTGCTTCAAAGAATTTGAGGCAGAGTCCAAACTGAGAAGAAGATAAAAGCACTCCGTCCTGATGGAGGAGGGGAATTCATTTCTACTGAAATGAATGACTGTCTTGCAGCCAATGGCATCTCTCACCAACTTACAACTAACTATTCGCCACAACAGAATGGCATAGTAGAGAGGAAATATAGAAGCTCCAATGTTGTATCGAAATGAACAAAGAAACGCGTTTGAAACGCCCATTTCAGTATGGGACCGTTTGTTTTTTCATCTATTGATTGGGTGATTGATAGCGGTGCCACACGCCATATGACTTCTCACAAAGAAGTCTTCTTGCTAGCTTGAAGATGTTGAAGAGATTCATTATGGTTGAAGACATTCCTAATATTGAGCATCCCGAAGGACATGTATGGGAAGGATGCATACTTGGAAAATTTCAAAGGCAAGCTTTTCCAATTGATGGAACTATTCGAGTTGATGGCAAATTTGATTTGGTTCATAGTGATGTATGTGGTCCAATGAGGACCAAATCCATTGGAAGGTGTAAGTACTTTGTTACTTTTATTGATGACCTTTCAAGATTTACATGGATTTATCCTATGAAGGCAAAATCTGAAGTTTTTCAACGCTTTAAGGATTTTCTAGCAATGATAGAAAATCAGTTTGGGCACTCTTTGAAGATCTTACATACCGATCGAGGAGGGGACTATATAAAGAATACGTTCGGTACTTATCCTCAAAGCAAAGGTATCCATCATCAAATGACAACCCCTTACACACCTCAACAAAATGGTGTTGCCGAAAGAAAGAATCGCACTATTATGGAGATGGCTCGATGCATGCTCAAGGCAAAGGGCCTACATCACAAGTTTTGGGCTGAAGCGGTTAGTAATCGGTGTCCTACTAAAGCCTTGAAGGTATTAACTCCTTATGAAGTTTGGTATGGTAAGAAGCCTACTGTTTCTCACTTACGCATCTTTGGTTGCACGGCTTATGCTTTCATTCCCGATAAGCTAAGAACCAAGCTTGATGATAAAGGAGTTAAATGCATATTTGTTGGCTATAGTAGTGAAAGCAAGGGCTATAGGTTGTTCAATATGGATACTAATAAAATCATAGTAAGTCGTGATGTTCATTTTGATGAAAAGACCTCCTATGATGTTGCGCCCACTCATGTCATGAAAGGGGACTTCCCCCATAATGCGTATGTTGAAATATTTCCAGATTTGGTTTTGCCATCTAATCATGAAGAGAAGGGACTGCCATCTACTTCTAGTGGACAGCCCACTACTCCTTCAATTTTGCAGCCCGTAGTTCATCAAGAAGAACCTATTTATGGTGAAGAGCAGCCTGTTGAAGACATTGGACAGCAAGGTCCAAGTTCGGAAAACATTGGACAACAAGGTCCAAGTTTGGAACACTTTGGACAACAAAGTGTTGACAAAGGTAAGGCTGTTGGACAGCCCAAACCAGTCCCTAAATGGTTGTTGCAGACTTTGCAGGATAGCAAAGTGGATCATTTCTATGAAGGGAAGACTCGTGCCTCTACTAAATCAGTAGAATTTGCTGATTTTTCTGATTTTGTTGAACCACACTTGTGTTCTTGTTGATCTTCCACATGGGGCTGGAATCTTCATCTCTCAACAACGATACATTGAGCAGATGTTGAAACAATCTTCTTTTTTCAAGTCACCGCAAGTTAATGCATATCATGGATGCATTAGTGAAAAGTTTCATGCGAAACCTTTTCAATTTGATGTTTTAGCAAAGGCTGAAAAATTCAAGCACTCTTTGGAACCTTTTTGTACTAATCGAGGAGGGAGTCAACATGTGTCAATTAGTACTTTTGTTCAAAGTGTTAAGAGTGAGCATTTGTTTGGAGAGAATTTTTCATTATTTGAAAAATCTTCTATGTCATCCCATGCCTCTTCGAGGGACAGCTTTGATGACGCCATCGTTGATGCATCTCTTGATAGCTTGCCAAATTTTTACGATGAAGACATTGGACAGCAGGTTCAGTCATCTTCTTTTGGTCATTTATAGCCCATTTTACATCATGAGCAGTCCACTATGCTTCACGAACAGCCTGCGGAAGATTATGGACAACATGGTCCATGTTGGGAACACTTTGGGCAGCAAAGTGTTGAACAGCCCATAACAGTTCCTTGTCGGCTATTGGAGACTTTGTAAGACTAACCATGGTCATTTATTATATTAGGCCTACTAAACTTAGAGTTAGCGAAGTTAGTATGAAATTAACTTGGTAGGGACTCGTGGGTCCACTAGGCCTAATTGTGACATTAAGTACCCAACTTAACATATTGGAGGTACCTTATTCTTTCTATGTAACTTATAGAAAGCTGGATAGTTGGACAGCCAATAGTCAAGTAGTTGGATAGCCAATAGTCATGAAGTTAGATAGTCATCTTGGACTATATATATGTGTGCATCCCATTTGTATGAGACACTTTTGTTAGCAATACTGACTATTCTCCTTGGCTGTCCACGAGTTTCTATAAGAGGGTTTCTAGCCATCTCTCTCTTTCTTTTGAGAATGCTTTGTGTGATTGAATAGTTAAGATCCTGGATCCTTAGGCTTCTATTTCCTACATCTACTTGGTATTGGTCTTTCTATGACATGTCTAAACCCCAGAAAACCCATAAAAACACATTAAAAAAAAAAAACCCTAAAAAAATTCCCCTCCCGTTTCAAACGCGTTTCGAAACGACTTACGAAACGGACCCATGAAACATTGTATTGAACCCTCATGGAGGCAGCCAATCAATGCTGAACTTGGCAAAATTGCCTATGCTCAAATACCTCACAAGCTAAGGAAAAAGTGGATATCCATTTGAGTACAAGGCTTTTAAAGTCGATGTTCCAATCAACAATACTGCATTTATAAGTAGAGATGCTATTTTCTATGAAGATTTTCTTGATGACTTAAAGAAGAAACAACCAACCTCATTGAATTTCGTCCCTGCAGTAGGAAATTACATTCCAAGTATTGGTTCAGCCACATCCAGTTTGCACTTGATCCAGGAAATCATTTTGAGCCTGAAGCAGATCATATTTCAAATATCGATCCAGCATCAACCAGTTTTGACCCTACAACAGGAATTTACTCAACGGAAACTGACCCAGAGGCAGCTGCTACATCAAACTCGGATTATGAAGATCAGCCTATAGTAAGAAGATCCACAAGGCAAAGGCAGCCACCTGAGAGATATACTCCTTAAGCATATTGGACATCTATTGAGAAACCTGTGAGTGAAGAAGAAGCATTGTCTTCCTCTGATGCAAACAAATGGTAAGAAGCAATGCAAAGTGAATACAATTTACTTATGATGAACCAGACGTGGTCTTTGGTTCAACCCCCCTTCCGAAAGAGGATAATTGACACCAAATGGATCCTCAAAAGGAAATATAATCTTGATGGCTCTATCTCAAAATGGAAGGCCAGATTTGTAGCCAAGGAAGGATTTAAAAGAAAATGGCTAGAGAGAGAACAATTAGAGAGAAGCAACTAGTGAGAAATATGCTAGAGAAAAAAAAGAAGAATTTGGCAGCTTCCTATTGTTCTTGTAAGTGCTCTAATACCAAGTTATGAACAAATATGGCATCACATAAAAAGCATAATGACGACCTTGATTGATGAACAATGATCAATATCCTTCAAAGATGAACTAGAGATCACCAAATACGTGTAGATACAAAGCTTTGCAAGCAATATAGGTAAATTCACCCATGAGGAGCCCAAGCATCTCAATATTCGAAAGCTATCAAATGAGTGTCCTTATACCATATCATAGATGCACTACGATTCTGAATCGCGATTCGGAAACAGACCAGAATCGTTTAGAATCGTTTTTTTTTTTTGAAATTTGTTTTGGGCAATATGGGTATCAGATGAAAGCTCTGATTAAGAGCATTGTTACTGTGTAGTTTGCCGACTATTTTTGGTGCAGGATGGTCCAGTTCAGGTGCATTAATCCATGTTGGGTTCTGTCAAGGATAAAAATTCAAAACTAACCTCTAGCTTGTTCGTTGCGATCACAGATGGTTCCAGTGGGACAGAGACAAATTGTAGAGCAATTGTACCTCGCTTTTTGCTTCGGGGGGCGCTGCCCCCCCATCCCCCCGCCAGGGGGGGGCCGGCGACAATATCAGGGGGGACGCTGCCTTCCCCCTGCACCCCCCTGTAGATAAAAATGGGGGTCCAAATGCGCGCCAATAAGGGCCCAATGTTTAGCCCAAGCTATAGCATTAATATTTACTGAGAACCAGAGCAAATAACAACCAAATAGCTACTGAAAATAAGATCTGTTTGTGCCCTATCTACTGCACTTTGGGAGGCAAAACGCTGGTTTGACCATTGCTCCCCTAAAAAAATTTCAGCCATAAGCTATTTTCCCAAAATTTATTATTACTATTTTTTGCACAATTCTGGGTTCAAATCGCGATTCGCTGCAACTATGATCCATATCTACACTCTTTGGGGAACTATAAAGGAAGCTGTAAAGAAACTTTTCAAGAAAACCCCAATGCATAATATGAATAACAAGGGAGGCAACACTTTTGAAGGGAAAAATTGTCAAAAAAAAATGAGCCAAACTACGATAAGAGTGGACAAAGGTTTTATGTGGACCTGCAGGAATTGTTCAGAATATTGACCTGAAATTTGCATTATTGGAGTAGCCTGCCATGGAGGCATTGCTAGAATACATCTTGTTGGGGGACTTGTGCCAAAAACAAAAAAGTCTTGCAATTATTGCAAGAAAGACTACGACAGTCTATCTTTCAATTTGTGACTTTTGATGACATTCTCTCATTCGACGACATATTCTCAGTTGAGCATGGATGATTCTGAGAATTTTTTTCAACAAAATGCCTCTTTGTTGTAGCTGCTACCTATGTGAGTGAACAAGCTACTAAAAACCTTTATGACTAGCAACTTATTGGAGTTCAACTTAAAAGCTTGGCAAATTCGTAGCAAAGCTTGCAAACATACCAATTTCTAAGTATTACCAACAAAGTTTTTTCCAGAAATTAGTATTTTGCTAAACTTTTTTCCTAGAAAAACAGGAACAAATTTTTTTCCAAGAGAATATTGATTTTTTTCAATGTATAATATGTTCCAGGATTTTGGCCTGAAATGTTTTATTTTTCCTCCTAATATGTCCAAATTCTCCATTTTTTATGGGGAATTTGATAGAAATTTTTTCAAATTTGTTTATGCATTGGGATATTTTTCCCATCAAGTTCTGTTCAAATTTTTTTTGTGATTTTTACTTCTTTTGCTGTGTATGCAATATCGTACAGGTGTTTTGGCCTATTTTGGCAGGTGAGTGATTTGTCCTTTGATTTTTGGCATTCTTAAGTGCATATTTTTGAAAACTGCAGATGCTGAAGGATTCGAGATTCCAAGCTTGCATAAGGCCAAAGGAGTTAGTGGGAGGAAAGAAAGGACAAAGGCAGACAACTCTTCAAAGTCCTCGTTGCATAAGGTTTCTATTACATTGTAGGATCATTGATTTGTACTCCACAATGTTTCTTTTAATTTTCTGTGCAATTTGCCATTGAAGGTTTTCTTATTAATGACAAAAAGCAGCAAGTTGATCTCTTATGGAGTCGTGTACTGGGTCTACAAGCAGCCGTAATGGCTTGTTTGCTGTCTGTCTTTTCGATGGTTTGAGCTTTGAACTTATTTTATGCATGATATTTGCCACGCCCATCTCATATCCACAAAGTTCAAATATATACGGAGTATATACTTCTCAAGTCTTGACCATGAAAGTTGTAAGCTGTTGCTTTAGATGATTTTATTTTATTGGTAGTTGCGCTTTCATCTAGTTGTTTTCATTAAGTAGTTTGGTTGAAACTTTTGTAAGGTGAAGCAACCGTGTGGAGGGGCAATGTAAGAGTGATGCAGTGTTTTGAGGCTTGAATGTTTCATGCTTCTTTTCATCTGGCAAAATTAGGAACTTCTGCATTCTGATGTAAGCTTTGAATCTCTTTTGACATAGGTTTATCAGTGGCACCTTTGTTGTACGTTCTGATGTTTTGTAGCATGTAGAGCATGCAAGGCTTGAATGTAGTCGATCATTTAAGCTTTGAAGCGCCTTATGAGCATATTGTAAGATAAAATTTTCATGTTCTTTTGTCCATGCTTTGCAATTATTGATGATATTATGCCAGCTTATGTAAAAATCTAGGGCTTACCCAAGAGAGTCTGGACTTTTGAAAGCCAGATTTTTATCTTATCCTTGGGTACCGAGGAAACCTTCAAGTAATGTTCACCTCTATGGTTTTTATTTTTCATGTTTATCAGTCTTGGTATTTGGACACTTTTATTCTGATGAATATTTCGTTCTGGACATCCCCAATGACCTTTGAGTTTGTTATCTACTCAAGGTACGAGTTGAAAGTGTGAAGCTTTGAAACAAGCTACTTTGTAGCTGTAAATGTTTTTGCTTTTCTTCAAGGAGTAGCAAAAGAAACAACTTTTTTCATTTTACCACCTATGTTTCCTTCGATGACTTTCAGGTAAAAGGGATAAGTGAGCATATTTATTTGGGGCCCCATGGTGCAAAGCCTATCCAGTCAAAGCAGCAAGAAGTCAATTCTTCTGCCAAGAAGCAATGGCTGAAACAAAAGCCCAAGGATGCAGACAAAAAAGTTGCTTTACCGGGCCATGGGCATGAAAAATAAGTGACCTTACTACCAAAGCTATGAGTGGCAGGTTTATTAGTATGATACTATAGGGTGGTTCTACAGGTGCTTTCATCCTTTTCGGCAGGACTAGAAGTTTTTAATAAGGAGAAACGTGTTAACTTGGTGCCAATTTGTTTATCTGAGGTGGCTTTTTTCACCAATGCAGAACTATTCTCACAATCACAATCAGGTTGCTTAGGTCCATGTAAAATGTCTACCACCCATTTGATTAAAGCAATCTAGAGCTTGTTTGTAAGGTTAACATCAACATACTGTGGATAAAGGATCTTATCAGCTGAAGTCTGTAAGTATTCCTATAAATGAAAAAGGGACTCTCTTTGAGCTTGTTTTCACCCATTATGCTTGTCCATCAAAATGGCATTGTTTTTGGGATCTTGTGTCTCCATGTGCCTCTGCTTAGAATCGAACCCCAGATTCTTGAGGTGAGGAAAGAAGCCCTGTTGAGGCTTATGAGACCCGAACACTTCAGAAAGCATTGTGCATGAGTTGCTCAGAATTTCTAGATAGTAAGCTTGCACAGCATGCTAGATGAGAATTAGTCTATTGCGTGGTGCACATGAGTTTCTCTTGAAAGTTTCCACGTTCATGCTCATTTACAGCTACACTTTTTTCTTTATATATTTAGCTGCTCACGACAACTTTGAAGATAATCCAGTAGGACCGGTTCAAATAATGTATACATACAAATTGAAAAGGGTAGCTCCATAGTTAGAAAGATAAAACTGGGTGCTACAAAAAATCCAAAAGCTAGCACCTTTATATTCTTGTACTTGGGGTGCAATATGAGGCATTGCTTGCATTTTAAACATTTTCTTGGATTTTGAAAGACTTTACGACAAAGTAGGAAAGCCATTCATCTCCTTTTTCATATTGACATCAACGCTCACCTTTCCCCATTTGATTCGTTGGTTCAAAAAATGAAGCTAATGATATTGAAACTTTTCAAGCACTTTCAGAATGCCATTTGAATCTCCCTGTTCATGTTGGTTTGTGAAGATATTTAAAGTTCTAATATATAGAGAGGTTTTTTATTGAGTGACCATGGCCTTTCTCAGAACTTTATTGCCCTATAAGATGACCTAGTGAGATGTTAGATCGTAGTGATTTTAAATTCAGTTGGAGAAGTTTGGACTTGTTTATTCATGACTTTGGAAGGATTATTGAAAACTCATGCAATCTACAAGGCTTGTTAACACCATCAAGGCTTGTTAACATCATCTTTCAGTTGTGGAATTTTAATTTAAAAAAAAAAGGATCGTGATGTTTTGAAAAAGAATCCAACAAATGGTTTGATAGCTAGACAACCTTGTATGTTCCATTGTTGTATAATACTTGGCATTGTACAACCTCAAGGAAGTTTTATAGTCTTTGTGCCCTTGTATAAACACTCAAAAGTTGTCCATCCCAAGTGTATGATGCATCTAATCTTAAATATAGCATTGTATAATTACAACAAATACAAACTCATTTCTTTATTATTTGTCAAACCTCACATGTAGGTCCATTGATTTTACTAAACCTTATTAACTATGAAAAATCACTTATTTTGGATTTTTGGACTTTGAAAACAACACAAAAATCACTAAACATCCATTATATGACCCCAACTGTTTAAGGTGTAGGAGGTTAACAAAGCTAGGACATTTTGTCTAGGTTCGTGTTTTGGTCTCAAGGGATATGGTGTGCAATACATTTGTTTTGATTTTCTAAGGTTCTTAATAACCTTCTATATTGCACGTCTCTACAATGTGTGTTCATTTTTTATGTTGTGCCATGTCTCTAATTGCAAGTTCTCACTCATTCTCATATTGCAAATTCTCACTCATTTTTATTTGTTACTTTTGTTGGATTGTTTCCACTTTTATTGCCACAAATGGAAGTAGTTTGACAATCTTTCCCTTTTCTCACTTATCATCAAGGGCACATCTCTAGTCACTTTGCCACTTGCAAGCTTCCAATTTAGTCTAATGTCTATCTATAAGAGTCCCTTCACGGTTAGTGGATCAGTGTCCTTGAGGGTCTCGTTCCATCAATTACTTAGTGGATTTGTGGACTCATTTTTCTTTGTTGACCAAAAGTTTCATTACTCTGCTTTTTGGTGCCCTACCTCTCAAGCACCCATCATTAGTGTAATCCAAGATGCATTTTAAGCAAGGTTTGAAATTTTCTTGCAAAATTTGAAAGGTTTTTTTTTTTTTTTTTTTCTTTTAGTGATCTACTAGCAATATGATATCATTCATTGTTTATCGCAACTTATCATTCATTGATTCTCACAAATGTCTCCCAAGGGGCTTTACTCATAGGGTTTCCTATTAAAAGCAATGCTTTCATTTTTAGGATTTTCATCTTGTTTGAGTCTTTTTATCACAATTAAAGTTCAGGTCACAAAAGGAGAAATAGCACTAGTTCAGAGCTCTAAAGGGTAGATCATATGTTGCATGCAAGAGGGATGTCAACGATATTCTACTTGTGCAACCCAACCCAATTTACTACTATCAAATAGCCTATGGTGCACTTAAGTGATATCACACCAACAATATTGCACTTGCTTGGTCAAACTCAATTGGTCATTGTCAAATAGCCTTAATCACACACACTTTGTCTAATAGGCTACCCTATTTTTCTTTATATAAGGTTGAAATTTGACTCATTTTGCACATTATGATATCGAATGGACAACAAAAGCAAATTTATACAAAAAAATCAAATATTTTTTTAGTGATATTGTACTTGTGTGCCCCACTCAACTGGCCATAGTCAAATTGCTTGTTGAGCAACGTTCAAATATTATAAATTTTTTGGCGCACAAAAGCAACATTAGAGATATTAGAAGTGTGTGCACCATCCTTAATAGCCACAAACAAATCACCTGGCATATGCAAAAGAGAGATCATCATACTAAGGGATGATAATCAGTGCTTGTAAAGATTATTACTGAATCATTCTCACCACTTTCTCTACAATGTAACGATTCCTAGACATGAGACCATCTACTTGAGCTATTTCCAATGTTGAGAATTTTGAACCTACTATACAATTGTTACTATCCAAGTATCATTAAGACTTTGAAGTGCAAATTCAGAAGCGACTAGGGTCATCCTAGTAGTATGGAATTGTCAAAGTATAGTACTTTGGACCATAAATGAGTGCATTAATGCCTCACAATAGGGATTGATTGATTGATCATAAAACAAATGCAAACTAGATACACAAATTTGAGATCTAGATTAGCAATTTAGCATGCATCAATCAAGAGCAATTTACAATCATTGATAAAAAAAGATGTAACCCCCTCCCCCCCCCCACCCACACACACACACACACACACACACACACACACACATGTGAAACAGTACTCGGTATGGCCTGTAGACAGAAAATGATGTTTAGAACACTTAGTTTTTGCTTAGATCCAAAGAAAACCATAGTACATAGTGTAGAACTCGAGTTTTGCCATGGAGCTCTCAAAAATAATCTAAGGCATTACTATGGAAAGTTGTATACATAGAAAACCTCTTTCCCGCCTCGAGTTAGGTGAAAATCCAGCATGTAATAAAGAAGTTGATTGAGCTTTCTTGCCCTAATTTTCCATTCTAGCCTCATCCTAGAGTCTTGCCATGTTGGTGGCTAGATTGATCAACCTACTTCATAATTCTAGGAATTAGGTCCTATAATGTAGGACCCACTACCAAACTAACTTGATCAACTTTTTAGATTTGATATAATTAGCTAGATTTGCCAATATAGGCAATTTTTCACACTCCTCAAATCTAGCTTTGGAAACTATGATACATTTATCAATTACTCCAAGTAAAGATCTTAGCGTAACAAATGAATCCTTAGGCAAGGATTTAGTGAACAAATTAGCTAAGCAAGTTAATGAAGACACATGTTGGAGCTTGATTTCTTTGGCTTGCACCTTCTCCCTCACAAAATGATGAGCCATCTCGATATGCTTGCTCCTTGCATGGAATGCAGGATTGGTTGCAAGTGATTGGGTCGATTGGCTATCACAAATGATTGTAGGCACTTCTCGGCCTCCATGATATGAAGTTCCACCAATAGCCTTTTGAGCCATAAGACCTCCTTGCATGTTGATGTCAAGGCCTTATACTCGGATTCTGTCGAAGATAAGGAAATAGTATTTTGCTTCTTTGAAAGCCATGATACCGCTTCATCACACAAGAATGTAGCAAATGCACTTGTAGACTTTCGATTCACTTTGTCACCTGCAAAATCCGAGTCACTATAGGCTCTCAAGCCAAGATTAGTCCCTTTGTAGAGTATGCCGAAATTCCTAGTTGATGAGATATATCTTGGGACTCTATTGGCCATCTTCCAATGCGACACAAGAGGACATTGCATATATTGGCTTAACTTACCAACACTATAACTATCTTCTCATGCTTTGCAAAATTTGATTCCTTATCATGAGGACTCTAGAAGTGTTATTGGATTGATAGATGGATTTGAATAAATCCCATGCCTCTTTGGTCGATGTACAAGAAGAGACTTCTTTCAAAAGATCATTACTAACATTCATTTTAATACAACGAAGTGCTAGCCTAGCTTTCTTCTTGTATCTAATCAACTCTTGTGCACCAAGAGGTTCATCCTCTTCTTCAATCAAAAATTCAAAGAGGTCTTGGAGCACCATTAGCGACTCCATCCTTACTTTCCAAATGGAATAATTTGTAGAATTTAACCTTTCACTAGGTTCTAGAAGGAAAGCACCAATTGTTCCCATTCTCCCAATGAAATTCTACAACAAAAAATGCACAAAAAATTGGTTTGATTGATTCTAGAAACTCACAAAGGTGATTTCTACCAGGCCCGATCTTGCATATGCCATAAGTTCCTTGAGCCAATATATGACCAACCCTGGTATGATCCACTGGAAAGCTCTTTTTAGGGTTATGTGATTCTCTCAAATTTTGTTTCTAGCCCACTCAACGGACTTCTAACCGCGGAAGATGAAATGAAGATGAGATGAGATCCGATCAATCTACAATCAAATCAAGTCAATTTTGACTATTTTTGGACAAGAAATGGCTAAAAACTTATACTTTCTTCTTGATGGTTTTTCAAGATCTATTAAACACTTTAAGAGGGCTTGATCCCAACCTCAATTAATTAGATTCAATGACACAAAGTCAAATCTAATCAATGGCATGCAAACATTGATGTTTTTCCTAGATTTGGCACCAAACAACTCATCAAGATCCATCACAATGATTTTTTGTGGATCTAATGAAAAATGGAAATTATTTCTAGGTGAAGACCTGTCCACACTTGTGAATTGTATGGAATCTGACCCTGATCAAGTTTGATCCACAAATTTGCACCCTAACATCTGATTTCTAGTAGGCCTTCCAATACTAGCTCTAATACCATGTCAAAGTAGACCATAAATGAGTCTTGCCATGCTGGTGGCTAGATTGATCGCCTACTCCATAATTCTATGAATTAGGTCCTATAATGTAGGATCCACTACCAAACTAACTTGACCAACTTCTTGATCTAACCTACTCTAGTAAAGTTTTCCCACGTGGCTCCATGGCCTCACACGTGTGGGACCCACTTATGTACATATTTACATAATTTCACATAGCTAGATTTGCCAATATAAATTTTTTTTCATAGGAAGAATCCATGTTCCCCTCATGACATAGAAGTCTACTTGGCCACGGTGATGGGGAGGTTTTTACACTTTCTCTTTGGTTTGATCACAGAGTTGTTAGTTAACTTGAGGGCTGTTAAGGTTGCTGGTTCTAGTGTGAACCCTAGCCTGGCTGTCTGATAGTTCCAAGCCATTAGAAGAGTTAAAAACTCCAAAAGGGCCATCTAAGGAATGCCACGTAGGACCGAAAAAATCACCAGATTTTGGAAATACGATGGAATTTTAGGTCCAGTCTAGCTTAACCTTCCTAATAATGTGTAGTTAACATGAGACTATTATGACACATGCAACTACGACTTCAAGAACCTATGACGCACATTAACTAACTTTTTCAAATTTGAGAATGAGACTGTGTCCCCCATTTTAACTAGCGAGAGAATAAACATAGAATCTCAGTACGCCATGGAAGAAGAAGAGTATTTGATTTTTTCTGATCAGTCAACTGATATTTGCGGGGGATGTCTCAGTTTCATCTACATATTGTTCTCCCTATCGAGAACGCTCCGATATCCAAAAGAGGAGCAGTGAAAGGATCCATAGTTTCTCCACTTGATATTATCGCTCACAGAATCAACCAAAAAAGAAATTACGATTTGTGGGTCGACGAAAGTTTGTATTTATTGGATCCAAGCTCGATGCAACATCCACAATTTTAGTCCATCACATAACTCATAAAGTTTTTGTGTGAAGGACAAAACGGTTTACTGGGTTACTGTGAAAGATTGAGGACTTATGGTGTTGCAAACTCGGTTCAGGATATCCAAAGCTTAGAATGTATGTTGAATGCTTTGCTTGCTGACTACAGAGAAAAAGAGATCGCATTATTACAAACAAAAGAAGATAATGCACGTTTGCATAATATCGTGTTAAAATTAAATGAAAATAATGATCAACTGCAAGAAGTTGTTCAGACATTACGTATATCAAAAGATCAGTTAAATGAAGAAACTCGCATACTAGATAAGAAATTAAAAAGAAATAAGCGAAAAAGAATGCTGAAGGATGACGTGGATCGAAAAATCGTTTAGTTCGGTATTGACAACCAAGTCCACAAAGTCTTTACAAGGACAATAATCGATATTCTTGAATCAAGTCCAAGGTCACTGAGGCCTTGATGAGCGAGGTCAGTAAGGTTATCAACCAAACTTTAATTCAGGGAACATGTGATTTCTCAGGTATTAGCAGGGAGACATATGCCAGTATATTTAAAATTATTAAAGAGGCTTTTATACAATTGCATGCTAGAAAATTCTACATTCCTCGCCCTTTTCAAATTAAATTGGAGAGAGAGATATTGAATAGGGGTATGCAAAACATCATTGAGAAGTTATGAAAGGACAAAAGATGGAAAGAGTAAGTATTGAGCATTGAACAATGCAACAAACTCAAGGGATCTCAACTTCAGTGTGCAATTAGAAAACGACATATGGTGGCTAGCATGTTATTAGGTAAAAAAAATATTATTATTCATATGCCATTTCTTTTGGTAACATTAATTGTTTTGCATATATAAGAACTTATGGTTCCGTATGTTGGACAGGTTATCAAAGAGGACCACGATGTTCTTTCTTGGATTTTTAGCAAAACAAGCTATCTAGATATCATAAAGGATTATATGAATGGTACAACACTTAGTGTTCCTGAAAGAGGTGATTTTTTTGTGGAATGGCATTTAGTTGGAGACTTGAAGACATTGAAATCTATGTTCAATGTATCTCATGGAGCAAACTTGAAACATCCATGTCTATATTGTATGAAATCATCCAAAGACATTTCAAGGAGCACGGGAGTTTCAAGAGATATTGAAGATCCCAACTAGAAACTAGTACTACCAATTCCTCTAGAGAATGTTCATATTTGCATGCTTCATGGAGAGGTGAGGATCATAGAGAAATTAATTTACCTTCATATTTTGTTTGCATGGAATATTAAGCAAGAGTCATAATCAAAACAAGCAATAGCTCGATTAGAGGAAATGCTGTCAAAAGCGGGTCTTCATAAAGGACATGCTAAAATACAAAAGGATGAAAAGCTTTAGGGAAAAACAAGAAACATACCTAAACCAAGTATAGGAGGAGCCAAAGCTCATCGATTTTTATCAAATCATTCTAAAAAGTTGACTAGGATCCAATACTCGGTTTGGAAAGATGTTATTTCTGCAATGCAAGAAGATGGTTGAAGTGCTTAGAAAAGACAAAATTTCATATGCAGAGAAAATAACAACATAGTTTGTTGATGCAGTTCAGGTAGCTTGGGGCTTAGATCACATCACCCACTACATGGTAAGATACTTCTGAATTTGTAGTATAATTTTATAGTTTCTGTTGGAGGATGCAAGCTACGCACAAAGTGGCTGTGTCCGAAAAGGCACCAAAAGAGAGTGCATTTGTCCCATAAGCATATGGAGACTATAACAAAACCCGTATATAAGCTCATTGTAGACAATGTACCCTTGTTCCTTGGTACCAGCCCTTTTGGGGTTAAAGGGGAATGATGGCGGGTGGCTAGGCGGTGGGGATGGGATCCCGCAAGCGGCCCGTAGGTGCGCACGACACGCCACATCGTCTACTGGACCGCTCTCCGCTGTCGACAAACTCTAAGTAGCACTGACTTCAAATAAACGTTGCAATCAGCAGTGCTTGGTTTAAATCCTTGTTCAATGAGGAATGTGTTGATTCTCTGAAACCAAGCCTTGGTAGATTGTTTCAAGCCGTACAGTGCTTTGTGGAGTTTACAGACACAGTTCTTCATGCCTTCTAGAACGTATCCTTCGGGCTGGATCATGTAAATATCTTCTTGTATAACTCCATTTAGATAGGCTGCTTGTACATCAAGTTGATGTACTTCAAGGTCGGCAGCTGCAACATAAGACAAGAGCATTCAGATCAACGAGTGTTTGATGACTGGACTAAAAATCTCACTATAGTCGACATTTGGGATTTGGGTGAATCCTTATGCTACCAGTCTAGCCTTCCTTCGATCAATTGCTCAGTTGGCATTATATTTGATCTTAAAGATCCATTTGCAATCAATGATATTGCAGCCAATGGGAGCTTCGACTAATGACCATGTCTGATTCTTGATCAGAGAGGAATACTCTTTGTCCATGGCTTCTCTCTAGAGATCAGAGTCTGGTTGGCTAAGTGCCTCTTCGATTGTCGTCGGTTCCTGCATTAAGAGACAGACAGACTCAGGAGTATACCTTGTGGGCTGTGTGCGCACTCGGCTTGATCTTCTGGGAGGATTCGACTGATGAACCGCTCTTGGGACTTGTTGCTGGGTAGCAACAACATCTTCATCTGATTCGCTATCTCGAAGTGGGTCGACAATACATACGCCTAAGCCAGAAGCTCGGACTTTCGTGTCAACGACAAGTGATGAAGGTTCTTCTTGAGCAATATCCTTGCCTTTGAGTCGACGAACTGATCCTCGATAAAGACTGTATCCTGGCTATACAAGTTTTGCTGGGTATCAGGATTGTACAACTTGTAAGTGTTATCAGATGAAGTATATCCGATCAGGATGGTCTTGAGACCTTGGAAGTCCAATTTCTTCCTTGTGTCCTTTGGGATCTGCACGTAGGCAATGCACAACACTCTTAGGTTCTTCAAAGAAGGCTTAGAGCCTGTCCACACCTCGTGGGGTGTCTTGTCTGAGAGGGCCTTGGTCGAACATCTGTTCTAGACGTAAGCTGCAGTGGAGACAGCTTCAACCCAGAATCTCTTGAGCAACGATGCATGCGATAGCATACATTTAGCAGATTCGACCAAGTCTATAATGCCAAAGTAAACCTTTATTTGAATGAATTGAAGTACTGAGAGCCTGACTAGAGGCAAAAAAGCAATGACTCAACTTATACAAGTATCCATGCCTTTTTTCAAGTGCTAGGATCTTGCCTGTCCTATCAACTACTTTACACTGATCACATTCAAACTCTACTCTATGTCCTAGATCTGCGATTCTGCTTACAGAGAGCAGATTCATAGATAACTTTGGTACATACAGGACTTTAGAGAGTAGCTTAGACTGATCATTTGCAAAGCATAATCTTACAGTGCCTTCACCTTTAATAGCTTGTGTGCTATTGTCGCCAAGGTGAACAAATTTTTGAGTACTGTAAGGCGTATAGGACTCAAAACAACCAATGAGACTAGTCATGTGCTGAGTGGCTTCAGAATCCAGGAACCAAGAACTGTTGCCAGATGCTCCTTGATGATTGGTCATGAAGGCATCATGATCCGTTTCTTGAATAGGCTGTGGAGCTTCTGTAGCTGCATTGCCACTTGATTCGACTGCCCTTTGCTGTTGTTCTTTGCTTGAAGTATTCAACAGTCTTGTATTTCGTGGTTGTTTCGTTTGCAGTATCTACAGAACAGCTTCTTCTTTATTTGCAGATTTGAATGTTCCTTGTGTTGAGCTGATTTCTGGTCTGGCTTTAATTGCTTCGGGCCTTTCTTCTTCTTCTGTTTTGTCGTGCTCTTGTTGGTGTACAAGGCGTGAGAATCAGCTGAGGAACTCGAGGCCTCATTCCTTCGTGTGTCTTCCTACAACAATATAGTAATGACCCTCGAAAGAGTCAATTCTGGATGAGTCATGATGATCATCATCCAGTAGTTGCATCACTGCGTCTTGATTGTCTATGACAGATCCGACAGTGGCCATTTGTCTTAACAGGTTCTTGAATTGATTAATGTGATTATGTAGAGAATCACCATTCATCATCTTGACGGAGTAGAATTTCTTCCTGAGATGTAGCTTGAAAGCTATATCTCGCACTTCCTATAGTGTGCTCAAGATGTCCCAGACTTCTTTTGATGTCTGAGCCTCGGATACATGGCCGATCTGGGTATCTGTGATGTTGAGGATGATCAGCGCGAAAGCTTCCATCCTTCAGCTTCCATCTGGCGATTGCCGCGTCGTCTGCTTCAGGTTTTTATTCTGCACCTATAACAACGTCGTACAATTCTTTTGCCATTAGTACAATTTTCATCTTAAATCTCCACAGATGGTAATTGGCTCCATCAAGCTTGTCTATGATAGGACTGGCTTTCCCTGGGAATCCATGTGGAAGAGTTAGTTTGAGTGATAGGAGAAACTATCAGTGACTTAAGTATGAAAATATGATATTGAAAAATACAGAACAAGAAAATAATTACTCTATCGGCTAATAGAGTCATGTATTGTGGAAGCTTATCAAGCTATGAAAATTGCTCTGATACCATATTGGGAGAGAGGGAGATGAACGAGTTGAGAAAAGGTGTCATATGTTAAAAACAGAAAATAAGCTCAAAGAGGTAAGACGAACACAAACGAGACCTGAATTTGAACAAGAGACGAACAAGAAACGAACTCGAATAGAAAATGTTCGTGTACAGCGGAACGAGCTATACGACTCTCTCCATAAGCATGACTACGCCTATCAGAACGAACAAAATGGTAGTGATGGGAATCACGTCGTTCTTGATTACGTAGCCAAACTTTAAAAAATGAATGAAGCTCCAGAAAAATGGTTTGTCACAAATAGTGAGACAAACTATTCATCGCGAAGAGCTAGACGATGTTCGACTAATAATTAGTCACGAATAATTTGCGAAAGACAAGACCAAATGTTAGTTGTCTATCACCAGAAAGAACAACTAGAAAGATCAGACAGAATGAATGATCAGCATAGCAATATTAACATAGTTCTGAACACAAAATAAAGAACTGTATCAGATTAAGTATATCATGTATACATGTCAATAATGCGGTAGAGCACAAGACAATAGCAGACGAAACCGCGTGCCCTATGAAGCTTATACAATCTGTAAAAGAATAAAACCTTATTGCTGACAATCAAGAATCAATGAGCAAGGCATCTACTTTGTCTCATTCACTCATAACTCATTAACCTGAATAACCTTGTTAACCTGAATACGCAAATGGTATCCAATATATATACATTATATTATAGGTGTGCAGATGTGGAAAGTACAGAGTGGATGTGCTGTTTGTAAGAGATTGTTGGGAGTCGTGCGCTGCTCCGATACGACTGATGAGAATCATGAGAAGAAAATTCACGAAACATTCGCGACTCTCTTTCGAGATTCGAATGGAGTTTAGATGCGTTCGCTGGGCACTGCCAGCTGAAACACTCTTACAATCCTCCAGAGAGTAGTCAGTTACTACTGATGTACATTCATAAAATTAATACAACATTCGACTTCATCTCAACCAAGGTGCGGAATTCAAAGGGAACAAGAATACTCAGACATATAAAAAATAAATAGCATAAGCATTCGACATCCAAGATCAGACACAACCAGAAAAAAATAATCTATACTGATTTTCTCTGATTTCTTCAGGGCACTGCATGCGAATCCGTGCAGTGCGTTAGCGAGAGAGAAGCACGGTTCTCTCACGAGTAGTAGTCTTGCTTCACTAGCGGACAATAGGATCTTCTGATCCTAGACAGAATTATCTTCTCGCACGCAGGCGAAGCTTCTGTTTGTGTCCGTCTTCTGTACTTCTGGGTACTTGCGTGATCTCTGGTGGTACTCCTTGGAGCGCGAGGACAGAACGAGTTTCGTTTTCACTATTGGTTTCGCTTACCTCGTCTGTCTTTCTCTCTTGCTGGACCGCAAAGGAATCTCATTCGTGGATCCTTCGTGTTCGCGAACCGTTCGTCTTCACGTCCGTTGACTTTCGTGTTTGCGAAACTCTTCGTGTTTCGTGTCTCCAGATGTTCGAGTTCGCAAACATCTTCGTTAAGTGAAGGACTGAAGGCTAGCAAGGCTTTTTAATCAGAAACACTTTGTTTCTTCAGGTCCCTCTCAAAGCATGGTAGCTTTATGACCCCGAGACTGCTCCTTTGTCTTTCAAAGAGCCCTTTGTCCAAAGCTTTAGTGAAGATGTTAGCAACCATATCTTTCGTTCCTATGAAGGTGGTCTGCATCATTTTCCTTTCAATCGGATCCCTGATCAATTGATACTTGAACGCAATGTGCTTCGTTCTTGAGTGGAACACATGATCTTTTGTCAGGTGTATCGCAGAGGTGTTGTCCATCTGCAAGACCAATGGCTCATTCCTTGTTTCGCCCAATTCGTCCAAGAACTACCTTAGCCAAATTATTTCGTTGGCCATCTTCGTTGCTGCTATGTACTCTACTTCGCAGGACAACTGGGCTACAATGGTCTGCTTCTTGCTGACCCAGAGAGCTGCTGCTCCTGATGCGATGGTGCATCCTCCTGAGACGCTTTTATAGTCGTCCCTAAGAGATGCCCAGCTAGCATCGCTGTAGGAAAGTATCCTGAGACCTGCACCACGACAATAACACAAGTCATAATTCCTCGTTAATTGAAGATATTGCAAAATTTGTTTTGCAATCTTCCAATGTGTCGAGCCTGGATTCATGCAGAATTGGCTCATCCTAAATACTACATAAGCAATATCAGGATGTGTTTGTCTGCAAGGTACATCAGTGAACCTATCAGCCTCCTGTAGGGTGTGAGTCGCATCTGTTCTCTTTCTTTTTCAGTCTTTGGACAATCGTCATTTGTTAGCACCGTCCCTGCGAGCATTGGAGTGTTTGCTCCTTTGCAGTTCAACATCCCAAAGTCCTCTAGGATCTTTTGGGTGTATCTGGACTGGTGAAGGTATAACTTGCCTCCCTCATAGTCCCTTTCAATTTGTAAGCCTAGGTAACACCTGGCTTCTCCCAGATCCACTATCTTAAAGTGTTTCGAGATGTCTATATTTACTTCAGCAATTAGCTACTCACTCATGCAAAGTATCAGAATGTCGTCCACATAAACAACCACTATGATGATCTGCCCATCTGTAACTCTGACATACACATTGGAGTCAGCCAACGGAGGCTTGAATCCCAATGATTTCTGGGCCTGATCCTTCTTCTTGTACCATTGTCGGACTGATTGCTTCAGATCGTAGATGCTTCTATGCATTCTGCATACATAGTCAGGAAGTGAATTCGAGACAAATCAAGGGGGTTGATCCATGTAGACGTCTTCGTCTAATTCGCCATGTAAGAAGGCTGTCTTCTTGTCCACAATGTGGATCCTGAGGTCATAAGCTGCTGCATATGCAAACAACAGACGTAGGAATGAATGTTTGATGACAGGAGAGAAGGTTTCAAAGTAGTCAATACCGTATCTCTGAGAGAAACCCTTTGCTACCAGTCTTGCCTTGTATTTCGTCACACTCCCGTCTGATCCATATTTGAGTTTGAAAACCCATTTGCATTTGACAGTCTTGTGCTTATGAGGTAATGGCTCCAACGTCCATACCTGGTTCTTCCTCATGGACTCCATCTCTTCATTCATGGCTCGGATCCATTTGTCCTTTTCTGGACCTTCAATCGCCTCATCAAATGTCTGTGGTTCGCCATTGAACCCGCAGAATTCTTCTAATGTGAAAGCTAAGCTACCTGGCACAAATCTTGCTGGCGCTCTTCGTGGGACCATAGCTCATGTGGTGTCGTGTGAGGAACACCAGATGTACCTGTCATGTTCTTGATGTATGCGGCTGTAGTTACTGCTTCAGCCCATAGTGCCCTTGGAGCCTTCGAATATGCCATCATGCATCTGGCTGCTTCCATCAGGGTCTTGTTCTTTCATTCAGCAACACCATTGTGCTGCAGTGTGTAGGCTGTAGTTCTTCTGTGAATGATGCCACGAGCATTGCAGAAGTCAGTGAAGCGATTCAAGATATATTTGCCACCTCGATCTGTTTTAATCTGCTTCACCTTGCTGCCTGTGCATCTCTCAGCCCAATTCACATATTCTGTAAATTTATCGAGTGCTTCAGATTTATTCTGAATAAAATACACTCTGGAAAACTTGCTATAATCATCAATGAAGGTTATATAGTATTTTGAATCTCCCACTGAGATCATGTTGAATGGACCGCAGATGTTAGAGTGCACCAGTTCCAGAATCTTTGTCGTTTTGTAGGAGTCTTTGACGAATGGTGTGGGTGACATCTTGCCTTTCAAACATGCATCACAGGTGGTCGAATTGGTTGTATTTGAGATGCTGGCCTCTGTTATTACTCCATGATGACTTAAGCTTCTGTCTGTGTTCGTCTTGATTGCTTACTAGCATCAGACTTCTTCAATGTCTCTTCTCTCTTAGTTACACTCTGTGTATCTTGTTCTGATTTGTGTCAAGTATTATCCAGTAAGTACGGTCTCTCTATGTAAATCTAAGATTAGAGTGATTATACTTCTACAACTAATTAGAGAATTACAAGAGTGGCAGATTAGCCATGACCTAAGAAGTATCTGCTGACATCATGCCATCAAATCAGATCTTTGTATTTCTGGGTACTTGCATGATCTCTGGTGGTACTCCTTGGAGTGCGAGGACAGAACGAGTTTCGTTTCCACCGTTGGTTTCGCTTACCTCGTCTGCCTTTCTCTCTTGCTGGACCACAAAGGAATCTTGTTCGTGGATCCTTCGTGTTTGCGAACCGTTCGTGTTCATGAACCATTCGTCTTCGTCTCCGTTGACTTTCATGTTCACGAAACTCTTTGTGTTTCGTGTCTCAAGATGTTCGAGTTCGTGAACATCTTCGTCAAGTGAAGGACTGAAGGCTAGCAAGCTTTGTAATCAGAAACACTTTGTTTCTTCAGAGATCATAGGTGGCTGGAGTCGTTGTCCAGTCTATTAACGCAATTGCATGGGGTGAGCGTGAAAAACACACAAACTAATTGTAAATAGAAATAATAGACTTGGGCCCTTTATAATTAAAATAAAACTTGAGGCCCAAAGTCAGTTTAGAACTTAGAGTTTACTTTTTAGAGTTGGGTCCATTTTTGGACTCACATGAATCTTGTGAATTCTAATGTACTTTTTATGGACCCTTGGATCAAGTTGGGTCCAAGATGAATGGTTATGATCATTGTGAATATTAGCCAATAAGATTTTGGGGCAAGGGCCTTCCCCATTTGTAAAAAGGCATCAATTGTACTCTAATTGCATGCTTAATGAGAAGGAGGAAACTCTACCATTTTTGGAAGAGAAGCATCCTCATTTGCTATTCAATGCTTGTTATTGCTCTTATTGTTTTTTCCAATTGCTTTCAAGTTCCTACTTTTTGGTTCCAATAGTTTAAGTTTCTCCCTTAGCAAGTACAATGAGCATTTTCGCTAACCTCGACCCTCATCCCCTCTCTTTCTTTCTATCTCTTTTTCTTTCTATCACACTCTCCCTCTCCCTCTCTTTTCACTTCAAATCAATTTGTAAACTTCTCATGAGATTAAGTGAATCATCCACAAAGGACACTTATATCCATAAGCAAGTAAGAATAATCAATGAGTTCAAGATTGCAAGATTAGAGCTGTTGTGCAAAATGTTCATAGTTAGTCAACTAGTCAAGCTAGTATGCAAAATCTTGGTAATCAACAATTGTGCGGCCTACCTTGTGATCTTGATCTCCATGGTCATTGTGAGGCTTTGAGGCCTCGGATTTCCATCATTATGGTGCAACTATTTTCAAGGAAGAGGAGCTTTCAAGTCAAAGGTCTTCTTCAAGCATGGAAAAAACCAAAAGGAAGGGTGCCAAGATGGTGGAATGTTCATCAAGGAAGGTGGGAATGGATCTTCATCAAAGAAATCCTCTCATGGCTATGGTGAATTGGATTCTACCACAAGTCCTTGGCTGGTTTTCACAACTCCTCCATGCCAAAGGATCCAATTGAGAAGCTAGGATTAGCATCTTAAGTTTTTTTTGTTTGATCTAGTACCTCATCAAGCTAATTTTAGCAAAATTTTGCTTGATTCATTTGTCAATCTCTTGTACAAATGTCTACTAGGGTCTTGTACATATTTTCAAGTTGAGTTTGAAAAGTCAAGAGGCCTCCAAGTCGAGTTCTAGTGAGATGGTGACATGTGTCACAAAATATAAGGATTGGTTTTTTCCTAGTATGCAACCAAATCCATATCTCAATGAGAAATATGGCCCCAATCAAATTAAGAGGTGTAGATCCTAAAGCCAATCACATTAAGAGGTGCAAAATGGGTTGGCCCAATCATATTTATAGATAGAAATCACTTGGCCCAATCATATTGTGAGGTTCTAGCTAGTTAGTCCAATCATGGAGAGAGGTGGAGATCTAGAGGTCTAATCATCATGGGAGGTGGAATCCATGAGGTCCAATCACATTCAAACATTCCTTATGCTAGATCTGGAGCTATTCCTATATGGAAGTGCTCTCTTATTGTACATATAAGTTTTTGTGAAGCAATCTATGTGATACACATTGTCTTTCCTCATATTCTCTCTCTACATGAGGGCTCACTCATTTTCTCTCTCTCCACCCTAGAGTAGGCTATTTTTCTCTCTCTAAAAGCTTAGTTTTTTCTGTTGGGAGCTTAGTTTTTTCATGTTGTTTGATTGCTTTGAGTGCCAGTTGAATGTGGATTCATTATGCATGAAATTGTTGCTCTTGAATCTAGGAAGATTGTAGGCAATCTATGTGATAGATCTATGTGCAATCCAACTACCTTAGAAGATCCATTGTGGGTGTTGGGCAGGTCTTCACATGACCTACCGTGCTTTGATTTGGGTACAAAGATTACAAATTAAAGTTATTGAAATGATTGAAATATGCCTTCAAAACAAAATCAAGTGGACAAACACTCAAAGGACACAACAACAAGACAACCTCATGTCAGCACTATGGGTACAAGTGGAGATAAAAGATTTTGAATGATAAATAAAGTCATTGCACTTAACCACAACAACATCACAAGATAAGCTCACACGTCTATTATCGTACTATATCAGCAACTTGTTTATCAGGACAGAAACACTCCCTTCACAAAGTAGACCAACTGCTGCAAAATTTCAGGATTTTTTGGACTGTGGATTAACTTCATTGATGCTGTGAAAGGACACCCTAGCCATCATATCTAGGTAACAAAGCATTCCAACATATGATTCTTAACCACACACCAAGCCTTACAAACATGCAAAAAAGCTTCGTTACTATCAGAAACATTGCCTCAGGTTACCTCAGAGAGAAAACCTAAATCAATCTGCTAAAGGAGAAGGCCAAAACATCGTTACAGAATCCAAAAGTGGAGCTGTCTATTTTTCCCGTAACCTAGCCAAAAAGAATAACCTAGCAACATGATGGGGATTGCAGTGCGCCATGTGACCAGGGAAAACTTTAGCACTGTACGTTTCGACCAACTAAACCTCCGTATCTGAGTGAAACCCAAAGCTAGAAGCCCAAAAAGCGGGTTGGTTATGAGGAGGTTGAAAACGGAGGGAAACAACCCCCAAGTATCTGAAGTTAAGCAGCATGCAGAAAGGTAAAAAACGTCACAGCACTGAAAAGGGGTAGTATTGATAATCGCCATCCCGAACACACTTCTGAAACGTTGAACGCACCACTTTCAAGAAGCCAAGCACGGATCTGTGAAGCACGGATATGGTCAAGAGCACGAACTCAAATGATTTCCTCTTACTTGCATTTCGTAGGCTTTTCACATGATCTAGGATATTTACATCGTATGTGCATCATTGTTCGCATTATTACATGCCCGTCGTCCCTACATTCCAAACCATGAATCTAAGAACAAAACTTGAGTTGGATACAAGGCACTATGCAGATAATGCACAAAAGCTTAATGGGATTTGAGAGTCCTCTGTATGGCAACGATGCTCATCACAAGGACAAAATTATCTTAAACTCTTGCCTCGCGACCATACAGGAGATCATTGTGTAGGCATTTGCAGGAGTTCATAGTACACACAAAAGCACGTGAGAGATTCTATTGTCAATCATCTTGACACAGATACGAAATGATGTCACCTTCGGGTAAGGGGAGAGGGGAAGAGCAAATGAACGGGACGATCTTAGTTGCTTTGTGACATCTATTGATGTTGAGCATGTAATTCTATCTCTACAAATCCAAGACCAAATTCACTACAAGAATGAATTACTATATATGTTGTAAGTGTATTACTTAGACAAAATGCTCTTTATTATCAACTACATTGTCTAAATAAACATAAGTGTCACACACCTCAATTACTCCCATCTCTAAGTGCTTGAAGATTTAGAATCTATAGAGATGTTGCAAGCTCTATGGAAATTCTCACCCCTCCTTGCAATAGGAATATAGTTAGTTTTACTTCTCAAGTCAATTGGACAAGTTGTCAAATTATTAACTTCATTACTGGCATTAAAGTTCAGCTTTGATTTTAACTTTCTTTCTAGCCCAATTTTAATTTGCTACAGCAAGTCCCAAGAGGCTTAAGAAAAAACCACCACTTTCTCAAAATTTGGCATTATTCTTCCATAAAATTGCAAATTGAAATAGACGTATGTCATTATGCATGACCGTCTCCCGTCTATAGCCACACTCCAAAACAAAATCTCTTTTACAATTGTTATATAATTCTTTAGTGGAGTTTGAGGAAGTGTCGTCAAATGTAGGGCCCTCAAAACATCATTTTCATTTTCTTCTAACAAGATGATTTTTTGGCCCTGCCTCGCTTGCAAGGAGGACTTAGCATTCATTTGCAACATTGACCTGCTTGTGTTTTGGTTTTAAAGTCAAATGACATATGTAAATGTCGCGGAAGCAAAACTCTTTCTATTTCGTTTTCGTCTTCGTATATTCGCGAACAATTTTGTGTCTTTGAATTTTCTTTTTACGCGGAAGCTTTTACAGGATCCTAGACACTCGACTACACATCACAGAACACATTTTATTCTAGCAGTCAAGACTGTGAAGAATTATTAAAATATTATCTTCCTATTTCGAGTTGGGGTTCATGTCCATGGTGATTCCACTAAAATTCCATGTTGTACATAAAAGGAGTGTGAATTGAGCTCATTATCCTTCTAGTGTAGCTTGCTCGATTTGAGTTAGGTAGGTTCAATTATGATGACATGCAAATGTTTAGATAACATGCAAAGTTCTACTGTATGCATGCAAGCCACCATGCAATCAGTGCATTGCAACATGCAAAGTAGTTTCTGTGATCTACACATGTCTATACAGTTTTATGAGTTGACATGGCAGTACATGCAACATACGTTGCATGCAGTTTACACATGTGGGACCTCTGGTAGTGTGAATTAGTTCAGTTAAGTGAACTTTCCATGCAACTCCACTATAGGAATTCGAGTCTCTCTCATGTAGGGAATGACGGGCGGGTTTTGCCATATTTGAATATTGAGATTCTGGTGTTTTGGCACTCATTCTCTCTTACCTAGTTTTACTTCTATGCTTAATTTTCTCTCTCTACCCCGAGAGCAGTCTCTTTTTCCCATACTGAACACTTAGAATTATTTCTGACATTCATTTCTCAATAGTGAAGAGTTAGATTTTTTCATCAGATGTATGCCATTGTGCTCTTGCCTTAGATTTTTCAAGCATACTGTCTTTGATCAATCTTGTGCAATCAAAACACCTCAGTAAGATCCTGTTAGGGTGTGTGGTGAAGTTCACACATGCTAAAAACTTTCACATGGTATCAGAGCTTCATGCTTTGAAGAGGTGAGGGTGTATACATCAGATCATCAGTGTTTTTGCTTGCAGGAACTCGGATTTTGGAGAGGGATTCAAACTCGCTGAGAAACAAAAAATCTGTGGATCATAAGTGGATCAAATCAAGGCTGATCTGATCCAGCGGAGCTCTGTTTGGACAGAGAGCTCACACGTGTGAAATCAGTTCTCATTAATGAGTGCTACTTCTCAAGGAATGATCCAAATTTGATGTTCTATAGCTTGTTGGATAGGTATTGGAGAGTAAAATGTGTTGCTTTTGTTTCTAAATCAATTTGATTTGTTTTTAGAAGAGTTTTAGGCAATCATAGAGTTTGAGAGGGTACTCAACTCGTGGGATATGCCAAAGTGAGCACACATCTGTCTTTTTCACCATTTTTCATCAATTTTCATTGTCAATCAAGTAGAATTGGATAGAAGTGAGTGTTCTGAGGTCTTAGACTTTTCATTTCACACATATTACTATGTTTGAGTTGAAAGTAAGTTCTTAGAGAGTTTATCAGTACTTTGAAACTCGTGGAAGAGGTAGACTTCTTGCTTGCATGTGCTTTTTCTTTTGTGACTAAAGCAAGATCCAAATTCAAGATAGATTGATTTTTTGTATTAAGAATTTGTTCTCACATCTGTTGC